>JABXJD010001970.1:0-66104 GCA_013375575.1 Percina caprodes
GATAACCGGAGACATAAAGGGGACAGACTGAGACGGGATGGCGGGAACACACACAGGTTGGGCTTGGTGATGACTTGGGATGGGGCGGACGCGGAGATAGGGAGAAAGACAGGGACAGGAACGGTGATAGGGACAGAGACGGTGACAGGGACAGGGACAAACACTGGGACAGAGACAGACACGGGGACAGAGGCGAGTACTGGGACAGACGAGAGACACAGGGACAAGCACGGGGACAGGGACACGAACAGGCACAGAGACAGGGACAGGTACAGACACAGTGACGGGAAAAGCACGGAGACAGGGACAGACACAAGGCTAGGAAGCTATGACTCGGGAACCAAAAACACGGGGGCCAGGATTCCCGAGAACCAGGAACCCAGAAGGGGGCCCGGGGTCAGGCCGAGGAAGCCGGGAACTGGCTCTGGGGGACTGGGTCCCGGGGAACCCCAGGCCTAGAGCCAGGGGTCCCGAGCCAGTGCCCAGGAGGTGGCCCGATGCCGGCTGCTGGGGTCGGGCGCTGACCGCCGACTGAGGGCCAACGGTTGGCCGTCAGTCGGGGCCAGGACCAAGCGCCAGCCGGGGCCAGGGGCCTGACGGCCGGTCTGGGTCAGGGGACCGGCAGGCCTTTCAAGTTCAGGGGCCGGCTGGCCCTTCCAGGATCGGGGCCGGCTGGCAAGACAAGACAGGAAACCAAACTACCAAAATAAAACAGGAAGTAAAACAAACAGACACAAAAGGTTAAAGAAAGGAAAAATAATCCCAACAAAAACCCCAAACCATAACAGATAACAGTTCAAATATTTATTACCAACAAGCAAATTGCACAAATTCGTTGCAAAATTAAACCTGCAACATAGGCTTTAAGTAGTTGACAATTGGTGAATTCTAATGTTTGATACAATGAGCAACACCTTAAATTGGAAACTTTGTATTTATTATTTTAGCTTTGTACATATCTTGCTGTAAAAATCCCACAATTTCTTGCAGTATAACTATATTTTCCAAAATACTGAGATTACTAAAAATTCACCTCTTCATCCAGTCCATTTAGGAGTCAGACGGAAAAACTGCCCTCCTAGCCAGACAGAGTCTCAGCAATCCTGGAGTGTGCTGATTAATGGCTGCTCCAAAGCTGTCTAGTAGGTTATTGTTGGTGATCCGATAGAACTCTGCCTGGATCTGTTGCAAAATGGACAGCAATTTTAATTTCAACCATCCTTATATTAAATTGTGATTATTTTTTTAAACAGAAGTACAAAACTCAATATTTACTTTTTGCATAAACTCAATCAGGACCACATTATCTTTTCTCAGCTTCTCACCTCAGCCTCGCAAAACAGAGCAGGCCGTCGTCCTTGAACCTCTGACACCATATGTGACAGCCAAGACGTAAAATAAAATAGGGTAAAATGACCCGACAACGCCACCTAGGTTAAAAACTGAGGCCTAGAACCTCTAAAAAAACTACTCAAGTTAAAATTAAGATTAAAAGAAAAAAAAGGTAAAAAGATAAAGATAAGCTAAAATGAAAAGTCAGTAAATCAATAAAAAGGTGAAAGGCAAAGGTTCTTATATGGGGGAGAGCAGTAAAACCAGTGATGTTTAAAACTGAATATGCTACAACGATTTGAGGGATAACAGGGTTTATTTTAAGGAGGATAAAACACTAAAAAGTTCCTCCTTAAAAACAATAAAAAGCAAAGTACAACCAACTAAAAATCAATTTAACACAGGGCAGCAGACTAGGAGTGGGGGGTTAAATGTCAGTCCATGAATCTCTGCTGCCGACCAGCTTCATCTAACCTGCTTTTCTCCTCAGGCAGAGCCTGTAAAGGGGAATTTAGGGCCAAACGTTATTTTACACCACCACAGCTAAGTATACCACACGCTACTTATTACGACAAACTGAAAAGAGACTTACGCGGGAGGGAGGAGTTTCATCAGCATTTATCTCGGTGTGTCCTCCAGGTCTCTTCCAAGCGGGGGCATTCTTCTCTGCCCATTCTGTTGTTCTCTGTCCGCTTTACGCCAACCAAGTTCTTCTGTCCGCTCTGTTCTTGCGCCAACAAGGATGTGTCTCCGTTCTTGCACCAACAAGTTTCTGCCTCCTCCTATGTTCCGTGGGGCCCCTTTTATTTAAAAAACAGTCAATTCCCTTCTTTGGTGAACTGATTAGGCCACATATTGCAAGGTGGAAGTAAAAAACCTTTTAAAAACACATTTCAAAATAAAAGCATGCAAGTAAATAAGATAAAAACACAGCAAATACTAAAACAGCAAATCCAAATATAAAAGCAGCTCTACAATCTCCTTGCGCCTCAGGGAGGTCAGCTCCATCTATTGCTTTATGAGTGCAAAATTCTTATTCCTTTTCTGTAACTCCTCAACCAGAGCCCGTCTTTCCTCCTCCAACGAGTCATCAGTATGGTTATCTGGATGGTCAGGGGCATGGTTAATCTTGCTTTGCTTTGGTCTCTTCAAAGAAGGCCTTGCACCATCACATTCATCACTTCTTATTTTCTGGTTCAGACTGACCTCAATACCGCCTGCCTCACAGAGCTTGGACCTCTAATTACCCATTTTATATTTGATGCTCATTTTCCATCTATCATACCCGTACGACTGCCAGGTTCTCAAAGGCACGGGTGCTTACTGACGAGAGCAAAAGCAACTGACTCAATCTGGTCTTGATAGGATAGGTTTTCACTTCAAAAATGGCCTGAGCAAACTTGTCCAAAATGTCATGCTAATACCCATGTTGGTCTTTTCATGTCTTTCATTGCCTTTGTGTAACTTAAGTGCCACATCATAGGAGAAGGATGGAATAGGAAAGGGAGAAGGCCACTCTATTTACACTTCGCAGATAGTTCTTGATAAAAGTACAAGGACTCTGTGGTGATTCTCTTGTGGATACGCTCGCTGTGTCCAGGGATGAGCTTGAATCAACCGAGGGTGAGTCTAGCAGAGTGAGAACAAGTAGTTCATCCCAAAGAAGGTGCAAAATGGCACGATCAGGTGTCAGCTCCAGCCGATATAATCATACCCTCAGCATGTTGGGTCCCATGCAAATAAATGTCTTTAGAATGGGACAAAGTCTCAATATATGGATACTTTCTTTCAAACACTGTGCGCAGGACAGCATCAAGGGAAGATGTTTTGATATCAGTCACTTTCTCCACATGTAACATTGGCTTGAATAGATTTTTACTATCAAAGTGGCACGCCATCATCTGCTGATGTTTTGAGGACAGCGTGAGAAGCACATATTTAAAGTTAAGAACATCATGCACCATCTTCTTAAAAAAACTGTGTTTGGACTCAAATTGCATTGTCCATAAGTCTACCAATGGACCAAAGCAGCGTAGAATGTAGGGATAATGTTCAGCAAAGTGGTGCTTTGAGTGCAAGCTAAAATCTGGAAAAGACAACAATAGCAACGATTTCTTTGAGGTCCATCAATATCTCCCATGCAGGTTCTTGTTCTGGGATGTTCTTTCCAATGAAAAATGGGAGGAAGCGCAAAAAGGGTCAAATTTCCATGGCCATTATACTGTCCTTTTCAAAGCATGCTGGTTTTTGGCCTATTCACCCTGTCTGAGTATTTGTAAGGAAATGAAGATATGATGCTATTCAATCTGTCCAAAGTAATATAACTAAGGGTGCTCCAATTGATCGGTCACTGATTGTTATTGGCCAATAAAGGCTTTAAATAGTTTGATCGGTTGTCTCCATAAAGGCCGATCAAATCGGCTGATCAGATGACGCACTACTTGTGAGAAAAATTGTTACTACTAATGAAAAAATGTCTGCAGTGATTGAAAGGACATTTTTTTAGATTTTGAGCTGGGACAAAAAACTAAACAATTACGGATATATTCTCTAAACTGTGTGACTGTTATGTCATGGCTTCTATTTTCAGTTCATTACAGAAGGAGGACAAGCCTAAAATACTTTACACCTCATGCCTTTTTATCTTGACATCCCAAGATATGTGATTTTGTTTTCTTTGCTCTGCGTTTTACGTTTAAGCACACTTTAAGTTTGTGTAAATTAACGACCTTTTTTTGTAATTTATTTCAAAATAAGGCTTATTACAAATACTGCTTCCAGCAATCAGTGATTGGCCCCAAAAATACTGATATAACATTTGGAAATCAATTTTTACATTCAAAGAATAAACAGATGCTTACTTAAAACACATTCCCTTTCAACACCATTTATATGGGCAACATATTAATTTTTAAGTTGCAAGAAATGCATTATTCTGTTCATTGGTGTGTAGCTAAAATTCAGATATTTCATTTATATGTGCTATTTCACCACAACTTGTCAAACAAAATCTGTAGAACTTGTTTACATTGAAGCTTTCCTGAAAACCTGCCAGGTCATGAGCTCCTAAATTATCAGCACTGACACTAAATGATGTAATTTTCACATAGCTATCAAGAGTTTGAACAAAAACTTCTACTTGTTCAAGTGATTTTAAATCCTTAATTAACTGACAAAAAAACTTAACCGTAACCAAACTGCTTCACATCAGAAGTTTTTCCAAGGAGGGCTCGATGAATTGAACGTAAACTGGAACGAAACTTTGAAGGTAGATTGAGAACCTACCAATACACTGCAGTAATCTTGTGAATTATCTTTGACGTCCCTAATAGGTTGCACAGTTCAAAATCATCTATGGAAATGTGCAGGTTTTGTTCTCCGAAAAATTTAATTCCTTTAAAATAATGGCCATCGTAATAAGACTAAACTCAATAAACTCTCCTTATTGAAAACAAGTTTTTCCAGAAATGCTGCTCTATTGAGTAAAAGTTCAATAACCTGACTTACAGAAATGTAAACAAAGGTTTTCCTTGAAGTGCTGTCATAAAACAACTCAGTTGGCTCAATAATGGAGAAATGCTCTCTAAAATATTTATTTCTTCTAAAATCAGTTGATAATGTCCCTTTTTTTTGACGTAGAAATAATTAATGGATTTGTTTGAAACACAATTTTGCTTATCTCTTTAACAATATTGTCCTCTTAACTTCAATGTTATGTTTTGAGAAGACCTCTTTCAGAACTGCAGACGTATGAAACTCGGAGAACGACAAAATATCATTAAATTCTTCTATGATTGACTGTATATTTAGTCACATTAAACAGACATTGCATATGTAGAAAAAGGGATGCTAGTTTGTGCTTGAGTATTTCAGCATCTACATTCTCAGCCTCAACCTTTTCTGTTGAGTCTAATCCAGTACTACTGGTCAATGATTGCAAGAGGTACCACTTGCCCCCTGGATCCCTTGCCTGCCTGGGTTGTTAAAGAACTATGGCCAACATTAGGATTGTATGTTTTAACTGTTCTAAACCTTTCACTTTCCTCAGGAGTTTTTCCAGCTTGCTTCAAGTTTGCGGTGGTTAAACCATTACTGAAAAAAACAAATTTGGATATAAACTTGTTGAAAAATTATAGACCTGTTTCTAACTTGGTCTTCTTATCGAAAGTTTTTGAGAAAGTTGTCTCGAATCAGCTCTTAAAATACCTGTCAGGTAACAATCTTTTTGAGTCACTGCAGTCTGCTTTTCGAGCAAAACATTCTACTGAAACAGCACTCACAAAGGTGGTAAATGATCTGCTACTGGCTGCTGACTCAGACTTAACATCTGTCCTTTTGTTGTTGGATCTTAGTGCGGCTTTTGATACTGTGGACCACTGTATTCTACTGGACAGAATCGAGAAGTATTTTGGCATTTCTGGCCAGGTACTTAAGTGGTTGAGATCCTACCTTTCAGAAAGATCTCAATGTGTGTTTTATAGCAACACATTTTCCGATCCTTCCCCACTTCAGCACGGGGTTCCACAGGGTTCAGTCCTTGGTCCACTGTTGTTTTCGTTGTATTTAGTTCCACTGGGTCAGATCATTCGTTCTTTTGGGATTGCTTTTCATTGCTATGCTGATGATGTACAAATATATATGCCAGTTATCGTGGGAAATGCATCCGATTTGGTTAAATTATCGAGTTGCTTGGCTGCGGTGAGAAGCTGGTTATCAGAAAATTTCCTGCTACTCAATTCAGCCAAAACTGAGTTGATAGCTATAGGACCACCTAGATTCGGTCATTTGTATGACAATTTCACTCTGTCCATTGATGATTTGGTCATTCATTGCAAGGACAGAGTGAAGAATCTTGGGGTAGTGTTTGATCGGTCACTTTCATTTGACTTGCATATTAAGGAGGTGACAAAAGTAGCTTTCTTTCATCTCCGAAGGATTGCAAAGATCAGATCAATATTGTCCCTTAAAGATGCTGAGGCCCTTATTCATGCCTTTGTTACATCGAGACTGGATTATTGTAATGTTCTGTTCTCGGGGCTGCCTAAGAAAAGTCTGCGAGGTCTACAGATGGTCCAGAATGCTGCAGCACGTGTTCTTACTGGATCATCTAAATACATACATATAACTCCGGTGTTGGCCTCACTTCACTGGCTCCCTGTCCAGGTTAGAGCTGATTTCAAAGTTTTGCTCTTAACGTATAAAATAGTGAATGGCCTTGCACCAGTATATCTGTCTGATCTGTTAACCTCTTATGTGCCTTCTCGGGTGCTGCGCTCTCACGGGTCAGGACTGCTGACTGTACCAAAGGTCAGGAAAAAAACAGTTGGTGAGCGAGCCTTTTCGTTTCGCGCCCCAAAGTTATGGAACAGTCTTCCAGTGGATATTAGACTGGCATGTTCAATTGGGGTATTTAAATCGAAGCTCAAGACTTATTTATTCACTGCTGCGTATGAGTCCTAAATGCTCATTTATCCTTGATCTATTTGTATAGTGTTATTTATTTTTACTGTCTCGATTTTAATTTTAATTTTTTGTACTGTTTGTATTTAATCTGTATTTTTGCTGTAAAGCACTTTGATGGAAAGTGCTCTATAAATAAATGTATTATTATTATTATTATTATTATGAGCATCCAGTCTCAGCTGGTTCATTATTTTGTTGGTCTGTTACATTACACTCAACACCACTAACTACCCTGACAGTTGGCCGAAAAGCTGTATGACTTTAATGTTTCTGTGAAATGTGACCGATAAAGCTGTTAAGGTGGTTAGGTTGCAGCCTAAGAATGGGCAACTAACGCTCTCTTTGTTTCTGAGGTGATTATGCAAATGAGTCAAGATTTTTTTTTTTTTACTGCAAATGTCTTTAAACTCACACAACCAGCAGGAAAATGTTCTCTTGCCTTGGGACAGTCCTGTGTAATATTGAAAGGTGGATGGAGGATTTCAATGCACCAACTGTTCTAACTTCACAAGCAGTCTGTGTGGATGCAAGGCCAGGCTGTTCCTCTGTGATACAAGCAGTAGTGCTTCAGGAGAACCGTCTCATTGAGGTTGGTAAACTTGCAGAACTTGCACTGCATTCAACTCAATCTGAAAGACAAAGGTTAAGATATATTGGTAATAAGCAAAGCAGGCATATGAGAAACAATTAAGTATGAGTTGTTTTTAAATATGAGGTTCTTAATCAGTTTAAAACATTTATTAATTGTTGTGCAACAGATCAGTTGATCACACGATGGTCTTTTAGAATATAATATCTACACACTGCAATGCAAAAAAAACGATTGAAAACACTGAGGTAATAATACGGACCCAGTTTGGAAACGCCTGGCTCTCAGATGTCTAACAGCTGGTTGGTTCAGAATGGACTCAACATTGTGGTAAATGCGATTGAGCACTGCTCAATAATAGCTATGTTTCCATCCACACATTTTTATCTGAATTAAGTGATATCGAATGAAAAATGCCTTATGGAAACAGTAAAATTTGATGGAATTTCATGAATATCGACTCAAAGGAAATTCGTTTGGTATTATTTGCCGAATAAATAATGAATCGCGATTACGTTTTTAGGTCATTTTCACCACAAAACGAAGAAGAATAAGTTGTAGTTCATTTCGGCCCTGTATTTTCGCTCTGTTTGCACACATGGCGGGTGCACCTTATCCACTAATTTATCATGCAAGTATAAAATCACACAATTTATATTTTAATTGAAAAACAAGTTCAAACTTACCTGTGTTGGACAACTGCAGTGGGCTACAGGTTCCATGCAGCTCCGCTGCAATGCAAACTGTCAAGGATCTGATGACTTCAAATGAGTGTCTTCAACTTGGAAAGTTGGCTTTCCCATTTCACAACAAAGACGTGAGTTATCAAAACGTTTGCACTTGTTGTGTATCCCAACTGAATGATGTATTTTGTGATGACTTACTAAATGCTGTTGAATCACACAAATTTCAGCTTTTGCTGGAGCGACTTACATTTTTTAATAAAATATTAAATTTATTTTTTTTTTATTCTTAGACACTTAAAATACTTTTTTGTCAACAAAATTAAGTTGTTTTTACAGTGTAATGATTATTTCCAAGTCAATTAATTGACTGATTAATTGATTAGTTGTTTGGCCTATAAAATGTTGGAAAAAGGTGAAAAATGTTGATCAGTGTTTCCCAAAGCCCAAGATGGTGTCCTAAAATGTCTTGTTTTGTCCACAACTCAAAAATATTCAGTTTTACTGTCACAGAGGAGAGAAGAAACTTGAAAATATTACAATTATTAACACATTTAGGACGCTGGATTTAAAAAAAGTTTTTGACTTGAAAATAGGAGATTAATTTAATGGCTGACAGTGTACCGATTAATCATTGCAGCCCTACAGGGTTATAATGTATACTTTATTAATCCCACAAGGGGAAATTTCAATTTACACTCACTGTAGTTATTACACACAGGCCTGAATTACACACACATACTCAGTACCCATACATACACTAATGGAGTGAGGAGGCTGCCCATGGAAAGGCGCCCCGAGCAGTTGGAGGTTTGGTGCCTTGCTCAAAAGCACTTTGGCAGTGCACAGGAGGTGAACTGGCACCTCTCCAGCTACCAGTCCACCACCATACTTTGGTCCGAACGGGGACTTGAACCTCCGTGTTTCATTTATACAAAAAATATGAAACACTTTACATTTAAGATGCAATTCTGTTTATCTTTTAATACAATAAAGCTGGCAATACACTGTGACACAAACATTACAAATGCCATCAAAGAAAAATCCAACTTCAGCTGCCTCCAGTGAATCATGTTTCACTTCACATACTTGCTCTCAGTCCTTAATATATTTGGAATTGTTTCATTAATGAAAAATATTTTCAGTTCCATAAACCACCTAATGAGACAAGTCTGCTTGCAGCGCCAGCTTGTTGCTGGCTGGGTGGGGAAGGAGGCAAAGCTTCCATACTTATATGATCAGGGTGGAATGTAACTGAGTACATTTACTGTACTGTAAGTACTGTATTTAAGTACAAATTTGAGATACTTGTAATTGTCAATTGCGTGGGTTTTGACAACTGTTATATGCATTTATATATTTTATGTTCACTTTTGTGGTGCAGAGGCAGATGTTATCTGTTCAGAAAAACAGTTTGTCTTTATTGCCCAATAAATTAAACATAACAGGCAAAAACATTACATAAAATATATTATATTGCACAACCATTATCAACTATTAGAACCATAACTTACATGTCACACACATAAAAAGGCACTGAAATGTGTAAAACTAAAAAAAGACACACAAGACCACAAACAAATTAACTACAGCTATTCTGATATTCCAGACCAGTCTGATGCCTGTTGGCCAGTCCCCCCCCCTCACATTTCATCAGTGTCCCGTAGCATAACCAACAACAATATACAAGTGCATGAACAGGAATTAATTACAAATGATTACAATAATACAGTACCAATGCAATAATGAATGGGTACAACATGAACACATGATTATACATACATATACACAGTCTATGCAATGTATACAGTCCATTCAAGGCAGAGAAATGCGGGACTGTTGTGCAAATCAACATTAGCAATTAGCGTTAGTGCAAGCTAGCAATTTTTAAAAAGTTTCAATTAAGAGCATGGTTGCAAGTATATATGCACAGAACTGTTTAGACCACAAAACAAGACCGTTGTCATTTTTAAATCAATTAATTAAGCCAAAAATACTTCCATTTATGGGTCTCTCTGGTCGATGCGGCAGCAATTGTTGCACAATGTATATCGCTACCCCTCGATTTCAAGTAAGCTCGCCTTCCTCCCTTGATTTTTTTCATTCACTGTCTATGGTTCCAAGGGCCATACACCCCTTACCCCTCGATCAAAAGTGTATTGGGACAGTACCAGGTCTCGCAGGAACACGCAAAACCTAGGGGAAGGGGTAAGGGGTAGGGGTAAGGTAGAGAAATGAGCCTTAATCTAAATTAAACCCATCAATACCAACCAATATAACGGCATACATGTCCAGCTGAAATTATTAGACGATTAAACACAGAGTTGATTGATAGAACTGTTTGGATTGTTTCCAGTTTCTAAAACGTGAGGATTTTTCTGATGATACTTACTGTTACTGTAGTATTTTTAAAGTGTAGTATTAGAGCTTTTACTTAAGTAAAGGTTGTCAATACTTCCTCCACCACTGCTTAGAATTAACTCGGCAGCCACCCTCTCCCAATCATAAACCTTACTGCGCTCTTCGCCCCCACCCCCTCTGTTCTTTCGCCACCTCTACCTTTTCCTGCCCTCCATCCCCATCCTCCCCTCAACTCTCACCTTCCTTGCCCTCTTGCTTCCTGAAATAAAGGCCTTGTGCCCCCAGCCCCTTCCCCCCTCCCCTTATCCTCATGCAGCTCACATGGGGCTATCCCTTGACCTAAACTCCATGGAGACACTGCCAGTCTGATTATGTCAGATTAGCGACTCCATCTCATTTGACTCTCTGTCTACCTCCGTGTCAGTGTCTGTGTGTGTCTTATCTGTCTATTTGCTTTGTTGAAAGAGAGACTGCAGGAGAGAGAAGGAATCAAGGGGATAAGGGGAGAAGAGAATCCCCCCGTGTGAAGGGCTGACATGACTGCCATTATTGTTGCATGATGGCCAATTAAAACCTCTTTTTTCTCCATTTGTGTTGATGCAGTAGACAGGACTTTCAAAGTATGTGCGAAGAGCTGCCTCTTTAATGACAGTTTACAGAGTGAGTTATTTTTTTTCACAAAGGCTGCCGCTGCATAAAGCCAAAAGTGTCAATTTAGAAATTGGCCACTACAAGCTATAAATGAGTTTTGTTGTCATCGTGGCGCTTTCGATGATAACATGATAAGAAAGAGTTGGAGAAATAAGGAAGGGAAATTGGAGTAAAGTCATTTGTAATGTTGAACTCAAAGGCATTCACATTAGAGAAAATGTCCTTTTTAGTTACCTTTACTAAGGTTTTTCCCTTTATTTTAGTGACAGTGGATAGACATGAAAGAGGGAGAGAAATGGAGGATGACACACAGCCAAGGGCCGCAGATCGGATTCAAACCCGGGCCGCTGCAGGACTTAGCCAACAAATGCGCTTACTGGGTGAGCTAGAGGCCGCCCCGGGGTTTCTTTTAAATACAAGATGTAATCAAGGAATGAAAACTAAGAAACATCCTGGTAACCCACTTTTACCTTTATTACAGAATGTGCTCTGCTCTTTTCAGCTTTGATTCAAAGAGAGAGAGAGAGAGAGAGAGCTGCAGACTGATGACACTGACAGTCTAAAGCGTCTGGTATACTTGCCGTTCTTGACCTGTAGCGCGACAGTGTGACGTCATGGTAGTGGCCTAACTATTTATACATGCGCGTGGTGGTCACGACACTAGTTGCAACTGAGGAAAGGCTACCAACTTTGCTATTTCTACGGACTAGATGAACAATGGCAGAACTGGGAGCAGCATTGACGTCAATGTCAACGGTAGCTTGGCAAAATGCCTTTCATTCACCATATAAGAACTCATCTTAACCCAGTAGGTTTACAAGAGAGACTTGCAGTCACTCTAAGAGTCCTGGCATCTGGTACCAGTCAGAATGCAGTTGCTGTTGGTGCACTTAATAAATGAAAGGGGAGAGAGAGGGGGAATGACATGCAGCTAAGGGTCACAGGTCATAGTCGAACCCAGGCCCACTGCGTCAAGGATAAACCTCAATATATGGGCGCATGCTCTTCCAACTGAGCTATCCGGGCGCCTGCAAATTAAATGTTTACTAAGCTTATCATGTTAGTAGGCTGTTAGCACTAAACACTACAGTTTAACTCTCACATGAAATATGAAGACTTACCAAAAAAGCTATAATATCAACAACCCACAAAGAAATATAATGTCCTGCATGAAGTATGTGTGAGAGGTACATGTGAATGTCATTAGCTTTGCAGGTATTTAGTTGAAACCAAAGTACTGCACACATTTCGATTTTGACCTCAACATGGCGGTAGATGAAAAGTCAGGATCACAAAATTATTACAATTCATGCTAAGGAGAGCTTGAAGGTCTGTACCAAATTTCATTGCCATCAATCTAACAGTTACTATCAAATATCAAAACCAATGCAAATAAAACTTTATATAACACATTAACTAGTTCCGCTTTCTGTTATGATGTTGATATTTAGAAGGGAGAGCTGCTGTGGGCTAGCAAAAAATTATACCCTTCTCACACTTACCCTGTCACAAACAACACAGGACTTTTACCCAGGAGACCAGGGTTTGTGTCTTGTTCTTGTCCCGTCTGTCACTTAAACTTCTTTCTGCACGTTGAAAAATGACACCAAAGGGGTCCTGGCCAAGCGTTAGTATTTGGCGAGTTGAGAAGGAGAATGTGTTTCCTCTGGAGAGAACATTTTTGATCAGTAATTACTATACAGATCTATTCTGTTCGTCTACTCATATTGGTCCTACAATCTGATTCAATGAGGAGGATGAAACCCTAAAAACAGAGACAGTATTGTTGTCTGTACCCTTATGGCCCATGGAAGCATGAAATGAAATATAAAATTGGTGATAAAAAGGTCTTCCTCTGCTGTCCCAATCATTTATATTGTAGTAAAAAGGGAGAGTAATTTTCATACAGTCCCTTATCTGAAGGTGATTTTGATAGAGTTGTGTGTTTCTGTTTGTAGGCATTTGTGATTGGGGATTTGTGTCAAGAGGGAAGGAAGAAAATGAGACATGCTGAGAGACAATTTAAAGGAGTAAGTCTTAATAATTCGAGACACTGAAAATGCGATATTGGAATCCATGGCAAATCCTCATTTACAAATCCCTTTAATATCTCAAATCAAAGCTTGCATCAAATCATGAGGCCTCTCTCTCGCTCTCTCTCTAGTAATTGTTTACAATTGCTTTTTTTGGAATTGATTACCCTCCAGATGCATACTGCATACAGCCCAGCACTCAACTCAAGGACAGCCACCTGGCGTCTGCAGTGTGCTGTGAAGAGAGCTGCCTGCTCATCACTGATCCTGCAAGCACCAGCAAACCGGTGTTTTATCAGGACGGCTAATTATAGGCAGAGAGGGATGTGGAAACGGCATCCTGCCTCCAGAGGAACGCAGCGTGCCCACACATTCATTTGTACACATACGCATGCTGAGAGGCATACAAGGTTTGGCGAAGACATTTTGTGTGATTGGGGAGTGCACGTGCATCCGCACCGAAAGATGTCAAAACTTCTCCTGAGGTTCACTGCCATCCATCTATCACGGGGATGGGACAGCAAAATGACACGGTAAACTGTGCTGCCGTGGTTGGTCAGTGACACAAAGATTTCTCTGGCCCCAATTTGGCACCCTTGAACTCTGCCGTCTTTGTTTGTATCCTCCCATAACCCTGGTTTCTCTATTGTGAGGAGATGTGTGGAAGTTGAGTCTGGTTTGGGGAGGTAAACATGTCATTGGACATGTCGGTGGAAGTTGCTCTTGTATGGAGAGGTTATTCGAGTTCACCGGGGGTTAGGTTTGCTTTCTGTGTCATATGTTAGGAAAAAAAGAAAAGAAAAAGCTCAGTCAAAAGAATTGTGTCTTTAGCTATGATGGTAACCAGATGGTAACAACTATTTTGGTATCATTCCTAATAAGTGCACACATTATGAAAAAAAACACTTTTTCTGGGATTTGGGGTGTTATTTTGTGTCTCTGGTGCTTCCACACACATACATACTTGGAAAAAAAAACTACCCATGGTGAGTGAGAAAAGGGTTTCTGAATGTGTCCTGCTTTCAGTCTATCTGTAACACATGCTATCTCGTTCTTAATGGCAAAACACTGCTACTACATTCGCTAGTTCACCATAATCTACAAAAGAACTACTTACACGTCGCTGTTCTGCAGGAATTCCATTGCAAGTGTGCCCTCGTCTAGAAGAAGTCTGAGATGTTGATAGGAACTTACCTAGCTACTGCGCATAAATGAAACCATTTTTAAATGAAACCATGTAATCCTATTCTGTTACAACCTCAAAATTCAACTAGAAAAGGCATTTCCTGCAGAAAATGCGTGGGAATGCTGAATAGCTAAATTGCTAAAGCTAACCTGGTTGAACAGCTTAAATCAGTAAAAGTTGTAAAAATAGTTGAAAAAGTAAGAATGGTTGTAATTAACACCACTAATGTAAAAAAAGGTGGAAAAATTGAAGAAGAAGAAAATTAAATGCTAAAGCTAAACTGGATAAATAGCTTAAATCAGTATAAAGATGTTGAAGTAGTGAGAATAGTTGAAAAATTCTGAATAGCTGAATTACTAAAGATAACCTGGTTGAATATCTTAAATCAGTATGAAGAAGCTTAAGTAGTAAAAATAGTTGAAAAAGTAGAACTGGTTGTAGTTAAGTTGAATAACACCACTACACCATAAGGAGCTAGAGCTAGATTTTAAAAATTGAATGGTTTTAATAACTGAAAGTTTGCAGAAGATACAGACAACAACAAAAAATACGGAATAATAAATAATCATAACAGGGTTAAAAGCCTTTTAAACACTAGGTGATGAGATGCCATTGGGGGAATTGAACCCGGGTCTCTGGCATGAAAGGCATGTGACATAACCACTGCACCATCACTGAAACACCTCCGTTAAAAACTATACAGGGTAATATATAATTTATCGGTGTATGTCTCTGTCTGTCTGTGTGCGTGCACTCACACACACACACACACACACACAGGGAGACACAAACATACACACACACAGACACAGACACACACACAGGGAGACACAAACATACACACACACAGACACACACACAGGAGACACAAACATACACACACACACACACACACAAACATACACAGACACACACACACAGAGACAGGCACAGACACACAGACACAGGCACAGACACACACACACACACACAGACACAGACACACACACAAACATACACACACCCACACACACACACACACACACACACAGGGACACACAGCTCAAATTTCTCTTTTCACTCTGTCTGTTTAAAATGAGTTGTGGAGACAAGAGCAAAGCAATTGACTAAGACTGAAATGGTTGCTAATGGATACCAACTATCAGTGGCCATGTTTGTAAACACAGCTAGGAAGCCTTTGATCTCTGTGATCTCATCTCTTTGATCTGTAATCAGTTAACGATGCAGCTGCTTCACCTGTTGGGAACCGCAGCTCCTCAGACACTGAACAACCTCTCAAACAAATGGTCATTGCGATAAAGGAATACGTGATATCAATAGAATAACCTCCTCATGAGCACCAGAAGGCCTTTGTGAACGTATTGATATAAAATTCATGTTGATAAAGTTAAAAATGTGGGTGTATCAGCGATTTAAAAAAGTGCTTCGCTCTGCGTTTTGCTCAGAAATGTGGACGATGTTTAACATGGCAGTGAATGGAGAAAGATCCTGAACTCTTGTCCTTTGAAAGCTCGCTGAGCGAAAAGTATAATTCATATCGCAGAAATGAGCACATTGGCTGAAACTAGACAAGAATACCTACGTTTTGATGTATAAATTCTTCATGACAAGTTAGAATTGTTGGCGTGGGAGCGAGTTATAAAGATAGAACCAAGATAATTTTTTCAAAGTGTTTCACTCTAGTGACATCACTCTTCACTCTACTACACGCAATACACACTCATTATAAACGCAGAAAAATCCTAAAATGTTCACTATACTTAAACTGCTTTTTCACAAAAACTGTAAAATATATCAATCTGAAAAGCCATATCCGGATAGCTGAATATTTTGTGAAAGTTTTAAAGTTTGAACCACATCTGTAGGTCAAAGTATGAAGGCGCTGAAAATTTTGGGAGCAGAAGAAGATTTGAAGGATTTGAAGCTTGCTCTCATTGACTTTAATGTTAAAAAAAATTGTTTAAAAGCTTAATATCTGAAAAAGTATAAATAGTAGAAAAATAGTAGAAGAAGTCCCATCATCTGCTGAAAGAGCTGAAGATTGTAAAAGTTGAATGGTATAAATAGCTAAAAGTATGCAGAAGATAGAGAGAGCCAAAAAACGTACGGAATAAGGAAGAATAACTAGAAAATGCATTTCCTGCAGAAAATGCGTGGGAATGCTGAATAGCTGAATTGCTAAAGCTAACCTGGTTGAATAGCTTAAATCAGTAAAAGTTGTAGAAAAAATTGAAACGCTAAACTGGATAAATAGCTTAAATCAGTAAGAAGATGTTGAAGTAGTGAGAATAGTTGAAAAATGCTAAATAGGTGAATTGCTAAAGCTAACCTGGTTGAATAGCTTAAATCAGTAAAAGTTGTAAGAATAGTTAAAAAAGTAGAAGTGTTTTAATTAAGTTGAATAACACCATTAGTGTAAAAAGGTGGAATAATTAAAAAAAATTTAAATGCTAAAGCTAAACTGGAGAAATAGCTTAAATCAGTAAGAAGATGTGGAAGTAGTGAGAATAGTTAAATTGCTGAATAGCTTAAATGCTAAAGCTAAACTGTATAAATAGCTTAAATCAGTAAGAAGATGCTTAAGTAGTAAAAATAGTTGAAAAAAGTAGAACTGGTTGTAGTTAAGTTGAATAACACCACTACTGTAAAAAAGGTGAAAAAATGTAAAAAAAAAAAAAAAAAAACTTGAAATGCTAAAGCTAAACTGGAGAAATAGCTTAAATCAGTATGAAGAAGCTTAAGTAGTAAAAATAGTTGAAAAAGAAGAACTGGTTGTAGTTAAGTTGAATAACACCACTACACCATAAGGAGCTAGAGCTAGATTTTAAAAGTTGAATGGTTTTAATAACTGAAAGTCTGCAGAAGATACGGACAATTAAAAAACGTACGGAATAATAAATAATCATAACAAGGTTAAAAGCCTTTTTAACACTAGGTGATGGGATGCCATTGTGGGAATTGAACCCGGGTCTCTGGCATGAAAGGCATGTGACATAACCACTGCGCCACCACTGAAGTGTCTTCTTCACAAACTATACAGGGTAATATATAATTTATCTGTGTATGTCTCTATCTGTCTGTCTGTGTGTGCGTGCACACACACACACACACAAACACACACACACACACAGGGAGACACAAACAGACACACACACAGGGAGACACAAACAGTTACATTGTAATATATAATGAGACAGACAGACATACAGAGTATTACAGTGTATATATTACAAAAATATATTGAAATGCTAAAGCTAACCTGGATAAATAGCTCAAATCAGTAAGAAGATGTTGAAGTAGTGAGAATAGTTGGAAAATGCTGAATAGCTGAAATGCTAAAGCTAACCTGGTTGATTATCTTAAATCAGTAAAAAGAAGCTTAAGTAGTAAAAATAGTTGAAAAAGTAGGAATGATTTTTATTAAGTTGAATGACACCACTAATGTAAAAAAGGTGGGAAAATTCAAAAAATATATTGAAATGCTAAAGCTAACCTGGATAAATAGCTCAAATCAGTAAGAAGATGTTGAAGTAGTGAGAATAGTTGAAAATTGCTGAGTCGCTGAATTGTTAAAGCTAACCTGGTTGAATAGCTTAAATTAGTAAAAGTAGTGAGAATAGTTGAAAAAGTAGGAATGGTTATAATTAAGTTGAATTACACCACTAATGTAAAAATGATGTGAAAAATTGCAAATGCTAAAGCTAAACTGGATAAATCAGTAAGAAGAAGCTTAAGTAGTAAGAATAGTTAAACAAGTAGGAAAGTTTAAGCAGAGGTTCTACTGTGGGAATCGAACCCCAGTCTCCCACATGAAGGGTTTGTCTCATAACCACTACACCACCACTGAAGCGTCTGCTTAGTGTGCTATACATTATAATATATAATGAGACAGACAGACATACAGAGTATTGCAGTGTCTGGGAATTGGTTGTCATGGCTACATATGATCAGTGGCCATGTTTGTAAACACAGCTAGGAAGCCTTTCATCTCTGTGATGTCATCACTTTGATCTGTTAACGATGCAGCTGCTGTGTCAACTGTGGGAAACCGCAGCTCCTGAGACACTAAACCAGCTCTCAAACAAATGGTCAGACGGGCAAAATAAAAAGTTATTTCAGCCAAATAACCACCTCATGGGCACCAGAAGGCCTTTGTGAACGTATTGATATAAAATTCATGCGGATAAACTTATAAATGTGGGCGTATCAGCGATTTAAAAAAGTGGTTCACTCTACATTTTGCTCAGAAATGTGGACGATATTTAACATGGCAGTGAATGGAGGAAGATTTGGAACTCTTGTCCTTTGAAAGTTTGCTGAGCAAAAAGTATAATTCATATCGCAAAAATGAGCACATTGGCTGAAACTAGACAAGAATACCTACGTTTTGATGTATAAATTATCCAAGACAAGTTAGAATTGTTGGCGTGGGAGCAAGTTATAGAGAGATAACCAAGAATCTTTTTTTGAAGCGCTTCACTCTAGTGACATCACTCCTCACTCTACTTGACGCAATACACACTCATTATAAATGCAGAAAAATCCTAAAATGTACACTATACTTAAACTGCTTTTTCACAAAAACTGTAAAATATATCAATCTGAAAAGATAGAGCCAGATAGCTGAATATTTAGTGAATGGTTTAAAGTTTGAATCATGTCTGTAGGTGAAAAAATGTAGGAGGAGATACATTTTGAAGCAGAAGAAGATTTGAAGGATTTGAAGCTTGCTCTCATTGACTTTAATGTTAAAAAAAATTGTTTAAAAGCTTAATATTTGAAAAAGTATAAATAGTAGAAAAATAGTAGAAGAAGTCCCATCATCTGCTGAAAGAGCTGAAGATTGTAAAAGTTGAACGGTTTAAATAGCTGAAAGTATGCAGAAGATACGGAGAGCCAAAAAACGTACGGAAGACGAAATAATAATAAAGAAAGAACAGAATAACAATAGTGGGACTGCTGTGGAACAGCATTCCCACAAATAAAGAACCGAATAACAATAGTTGGAATGCTGTGGAACAGCATTCCCACAATTATGAACCTGAAAATGAGCATAATATGGGCGCTTTAAGTTTTAGTGGTGAATTTTACATAAATTAGAAAACCTTTGCTGGAATTAAGAGACAAATAAAATAATACATTTCTAATCATCAACAATTAATAACAGCTTAATGTTTTGCTAATTATGTGCTTTTTATCTAAAATAACAGGAAATTAAAAATTAATGTAATTTAACAAAGGCAAGACACGTACACATAAATTATAAAAAACAAATCAGCACAGCTGAAAGAACAAATGTTTCAGTTTCCGGACAAAATGTCACTGAAAATAGGGCTGTGCTGTCATTGGAGTCGTACAAACAAATCTTTGGCATAATTATAGAGATTTGGCAGCTGAATTATCAACTCCAAACCCAGCGCTGGGCATCAGTTCATCCAAACAGAAAAGTGTGTCGGCCTTCAAACCATCCATTTTTCAGGTTCCTCTTTCATCTGCCAATAACTAATAAGTAATAAGGTGAGTGCAAAATTAAAATGCAAATAACCTTCAGATTTTGTGTGTACGTGTGTGTTGTGTTCTGCTTTTTTTTCCAGACAAACTCCCAGCGATTCAAGGATGTCAGCAGACGATGCTAGTCTTGGATGCTGACTTCAGGGCAATAAAGCTTCCTCCACCTGCTTAGAGCACATTCTTTCCCATGTTTCCTCCACGCCAATTTTCCACCATGTTGCAGAACTCTTCCTTTAAGCCCAGTCACGTCATATAAATTATGATAAGTAATTTTTTGTGGTCATGACAGAGCAGTGTGAGGGGAACTTGGCTCCTTTTTGCAGCAGAGACCCCTCCGTAGGGCCTGTAGTGAGCAAAAGATGGAAACATTGATGTGTGCCATTCATCTTCATGTCAGCGGTGTGTGCGTGTGTTGCATTCTGTTAACGTGTGTGTGTGTGCTGCGTTCTGTTAACGTGTGCGTGCGTGTGTGTGTGATGTATTTTATTGATAGATGTTCTGACAGCGCAGTCGTCTCCCGACCTGTCTGACAAAGAAGAAGCAGCCTCTTCTGATTTGTGAAGAGCTTAGAAGCTACAGATGTCAGAAACCAGAACAGTGCGTCGTTTGTGAATCTCTCTCTCTCTCTGTCTTTCTTCCCTCGTCATCCCTTTTTTATGCATGAGCATGCAGACACAGTGGCAAAGAGATCCACTCGGCATTCCCTAAACAAATATCTCCTAAAATCACAAAATCCCTGAGTTGGTTTCCAGCAGGATGTCAGGAGCTGTGGTGTTCTTTCGCAGAGACTTGGCTGGATCCTGTAGTGCCGGTGCCGTTAACACTTCCCAGCCCAACTGCCACGTTATTTATTCTATTGATTTGTGTACAGATCATTATTTTCATGTGTTGACTACAAATGTTGAAGTAATGTATTTCAATGGGAAGCCTATTTCACAGAACAATTACGGTAGCGAGTGGTATTGAAAAGCCGAAAATCCATGCATGGACATTGGTCAATGTGGTGCACGGGTCAAACAACACATGACTTTCACTTCAGAGACCAGTGGTCGCGTCCCGCGTGTTGCAGTTCTTTTCCACGTTATTCTCTTCCTACACACAACTGTCCTGTTGTTGTCGGCGTGTCCTGCGTGTGACGGTTCCTTTCCCTGTTTATTTTTTTCCTAACCACAACACAGCATTTGCCGTTTCATTTCCCCACTGTTGCGTGCCACAGAGATTGCAAATCGTGTCCCTGCGCCCATTGTTGTGGCCAGCGTGTGGAATTTCATTTCCCCATTGTTGTGTCCCCCAGAGCAGCCCAGTGTCATAGCAGTTTGTGAAATGATCACGTTAAAAAATCGTGACTATTTCACGAACTGGCGTGGGACCAGGTTGCACTTCTACATGAACCACTCTTTACATGCCTTGGATGAATAAATGGATAGATGGAAATATATGATGTCACTTTTTAAGCTGGTTCACCTGTTACTCCCGTTACTTCATCATCAGTAATTTTATTTCATTTAAATTTTATAATCATTTGTATTCTGTCTGTATTTATTTTTGTTGTTTTCGATAGTTTCTTCTCTTATTTTGCCTTTTGTACTGTATGTGCTTGTCTTTATTTTATACTGAAATGTTTTTTTTCCCACGCAGTCCCACTTGAAACACTACAATACCTCACTTCCAGCAGACTTCATGAAGAACAATGAGGGCAAAACAGCATCCCCGATGTGTTGCCGATATGCTCTGCATTTTAAGGGCATTTCACACGGAAGCGACACTCGGCTGCGTAGTCAAGTGTAGATCAGCAGGGGTCCCGCTGTGCTCCTCATGTGAATGGACAGGCGAACATTGCTCCGCAAGTAAACGCAGGCGATCAATATGTGGTAGTCTCACATTGCCAGACCCTCCTCCCCTGTAGAGTAGGGTCTGGCTAATCCACCCAGTATTCCGGTATGGGAAAAGAATGTGCTCTGGTTTATTGGCATTTTTTAAACCAATCACAATCGTCTTGGGCAACGCTAAGTGCCACACGGAGGCCTGGTGCCTCTGCAAAATAGCTTCAGTGAGGAAGTGTTTTGGTTAAACGTGTACATTCAAAAGTTGTGCAACAGAAAACTCAGATTGGACAGATAGTCTAGCTAGCTGTCTGGATTTACCCTGCAGAGATCTGAGGAGCAGTTAACCATAGTCCTCAGAAATCCACCAGAGGTTAGAACGCCAACACAAAGAAAGCGGAAGGTAACAGACATCCAAAAACGGACATCTGTAAAGAGTGACATCCAGCAAAATTTTCCGCAGAATGAGACCAATCACAGAAATGGATCGTCGTGGATATAGACTAATGTGTAGTAATCATGGGGATTCTGTGCACTTCTGAATGTGATACTAGTCTCATACTGAATGACATACTAGTCTCTATTTACCCCAGACTGTTATTGTTGATAGCTAATATTAGCTAAATTAGCATAGTCATAATTACGGACTTTACCTGATAAATCTAGTCTTGTGCCGATGCTCTAACAAGCAAAAGCCCCGCTGTCTATGTCCTGATAATTGTTTTATATTTTAGTGATCTCACAAAAAGCAAGAATCAGTCTGGTGTTCAATGATTTGCGCTACATGTCGCTTGCATTGGGTAAAGTTACACAATTCAACTTGCAGCGGGCAGGCGTGTGCGTGCGACGAGCACATACACGACAGCTTGCTGTGTCGTGCTCGTCAGATTGCCTGCATGCCCCCCCCACCCACCTGCCTGCTCGCCTCTCATTGAAAATGCATTCCGTGGTGCCCCACTTGTTCCCTGTGTGAGCTGCAAATGGTTTAGTAAATTAGATTGAAACAGGCAGATTTTTGATATATTTTGCTGTCGTATTTTGTACACTGCATTAATATAATCAATGAGACATGCATGGATACTGTTTATTATCCAAATCAATCAAATGGATTTTTATGCTGAATTACTTTGTTTTAGTAGCAGTAATGGGGTTAGCTGAGTGTGTAGGAGGACTGCCATCTAGTCTGAAACTAGAAGCATGGATTTAAAGACTGAAGGAACAGATTTATACTCTGAAAACTGAGAAAATCTACTTCCAAATCAAGTTTCAAAAAATGTATTATTTATGGTGTCTGCACCGTTCGGCTAAACCTATAAATAATTCCAGCAACCATTTGGTGTCTCTTTAAAGTATTACACCTTTCACATACATCAAAATATTTCTGCATGGAACACATTGAATATCTCAAAAACTCATTGAGTGCTCAGAGCACAGATGAAAAGTATTTGAGTTTAACCTCAGAGAGGTATTTGGTGTTTGAAACTGAAAGTATTTCAAGTGCATAAAAAAACATTTAAATTCTAAATCGCTCAGTAACGAGCGCCCATAGTCACAACAGGTTTTTCTTACTCGTAGTACGCTGCTCTCTTTGCTTGGAGTGAATATTATTATCCTTGTTCTTTTGCTCTGTTGATTCACTTGTAATGAGCTTCTATAATATGCCATACAAACACAGAAGCACCTGATTTAACTGGATGTTTTGGTGTTTGGTGTTTAGAATGCAAACATGGCGAAATGAATTTCTGTGATAGGCAGTTTCCTTTAGAGGTGGGGATGGATAAGAGCAGATAAACACCTTGGAGATTCAGAGGTGGTGATTACAATGCACAGAGGATTATTATTTCAGCCTAAAACTAGGTGTTGATGAATAAGCACACACACACATACACACACACGTTTTTTGATTAGATTAGATTAGATTCAACTTTATTGTCCTTGTGCAGTGTACAAAGTACAAAGAAAGCCATATGCAGTTTTCGTCGAACAACCAGATGTGCAAAAAAAGCAGAAAAGTGCAATGTGATATATTATAAACAGGTGGTACATAGGCAGGACAAGAGATATATTGCAGTGTTAAGAGCTGAATTAATATAGCGATATGTAATCTGTAACATGAACAATGTATGAACGACATACACAGATATGTGCAATGTAGTAGAAGTGACATACTCATAGGAAGAATAATATAGATATATGCCACTGCATATATCTATGTATTAGCAGAATATATCATAAGAAAAACTGAATAAATATGAATATACTGAATGAAAAATACACAGATATGTATCAGCAGTTATGTGCAGTGTGGTAGCATTATAAGAGTAGTAAGAATAAGTGTATGTGCAGGATGAATAGTATGAAGAGTAGTAGAATAAGGTTGTGTATAAGTGTAATTACAGTACATACATCTGTAAATAAATAAATAGAACAGTATGGGTAGGGTGGTGCAAATTGTCCGGGGGCTTAGTAGGTTAAATTGTCACCAGGATGCAGAGCAAGAGTTCAGTAGGGTGACAGCCACAGGAAGAAAGCTTCCTCTGAACCTGCTGGTATGGGTGCGGAGAGACCTGAGACACCTCCAGGCACTATTGGGAGAGGTGTGGTTCACACCACATACATCATATAGGTTGTATGTTTCTGCATCATGTGTGCCCTATTCACAACTCAAATGTGTCTGCTGCAACAGACTTGCCACCAAACTGTAAAAGGCATAAAAAATAAAATAAATACTTGACACTCATGTGTCACTTTTCTAGCTCCCCATTCTGCTATTTTACATTTGCTTACAAATCTCCCCCCCCCCCCCCCCCTCCACACACACAAAAAAAGCAGAGTAAGCAATGAAATCCTTTTATCAGCACAGCTGGTGCCCAAATATTGCGTGAAATGTACTTAATATTCTCTCCCTCTCTCTTGCTGAAGAGATGCCACCTTATTTCCTTTGGGTGGCTGTAACGTAGGAAGTCTGTGCTTACCTTGAAGGCTCATGCAGCTTGTCGCATTCTACTGTGATGTTTTAAAGGATCTTTTAATTCAGATGACTCTTTCATTTGGCACTTTTAAATGTTTAAATTAGTTATCTGAAACCATTCCCTGAACAGTGATTTCACCCCAGTGTAGTGTGCGTGAGGCTGAAATATGAGAGACTGTATGCATTTAAAGAATTTAGAGGATAATGTCTTTCTTTTAAGTCTTTCCACAACAAAAAACAAATGAGGAAAAGGAGTAAACAGTGTGTTTATCTGCTCTAACACAAACTTTTTTTAGCGTGTCCGGCTAACTTTACTCCCTACAGGTTATGCAGTTAGCCAGTGTTACTTCTAAAGTCAAGCACTCTTGAAATGAATTGTATCTTTGCCCCTGAGGGTACACGTACCCTAACGGTGTAGGCTATTTGAGGTTTACACTCCTGCTACCCCAGCCAAACTTGTTACCGATGTGATGTAACCCATTCACATCGGTTAGACATCATCTATAAAGCCTTTTTTTTCTTTTAACATTAAAAGAGAAAACATACAAAAAATTCGGACAAGTATGTAGGCTAACCAGCAAAAATATTCTGGTTTTATGTTAATCCCTATCATTTTTTTAACTTTCATTCTCTGTGGATCAACTGGTGCTGACTTTTAGCCAGGGAAACGCAGCTTTGGCCTCAGTATTTTTGCACAATATCATGTAAATAGCAATAAAGTTTACAACATGATTCTTTTTTTTTAAACTGGTCAGCTGGAAACATCAAAAAGTCAGCTGTTGATAGTTTTAACTATTTAACCAAACATGGAGCCAACGTAGCCAGCGGCAATTTCAGGACTTTTTTAAAGTAAAATGTCGGCCAATTTTTTTTTGTTATTCTTGATCGCTATAAATATGCGTGTACTTTCGACCCAACGCGAATCGGTTGCAGGCAACACGGAGTATCTGCAGCTACCTGTACGAGCTTCCACTGAGCTAAAACGGCAGTTGTCGGGGCAAGTTTTAGAGTGCCTTTGTGCCTAGTGTGACAAGATGTTTGCTGTATGTGACAACAAATGTTCTAGCCTAAAACATGTGTGACATTGTTTAGAGCACCTTTAAATTCACCTATCCTGTCTCTATCCTGCCAATAGGTAGCTCACCCTGTCCATGATGTTCAGACATGCTTTTGTGATAATCATCACGCAGCAGTTCCGTGTGTATTTGTAGCTCATCCATTTATGTATGATCGAGCTGGTGTTAGTGAATAGGAGGCTTGGCCGTGTCGACTTACAGTATGTGGTGGTTCCCTTAGCAGTGCTCGCAGTCCAGACCAGCAGCCTTGCTTCTGATTTCTCCCCGCCTTTGTCGCCTCCTGCTACTGAAAACAATCCAGTGAGCGCCCAATAGTTTGGCTATGTCCTCTGGAGGACAGGTTATGCCTTTTCGACAAAAACCTTATTCCCCCTCAAAAATATGTAATTGAGCACTGTTGTGGTTATGACTATATCAGTGACTATGTAACTTCCTGGAAACTAAATTGTGTCTGTGGCTTGCACAGTAATAGCGGCTAGCTGTAGTCTTGCATGAACAGTGAACAGGAAAAGGTAAACATTGTGCAGAGAAGCAAGTAGCACGTCAAAGGGAACTGCCAAGTCTCCTTTTCACCAACACCAGATCGAGCACACACAAAATGGATGAATACAAACGAAACTGCTACATGATGAATATCACAGAAGCCTGGCTGAACATCACAGATGGCAG
Organism: Percina caprodes; assembly: GCA_013375575.1. NCBI lineage: Eukaryota > Metazoa > Chordata > Actinopteri > Perciformes > Percidae > Percina > Percina caprodes. The sequence continues at coordinate 26,349 of JABXJD010001970.1, forward strand.
CTAACAGCTAGCAACTAACAAGGCAAGCAAGCTAACAGCAGGATAGAGACAGGGTAGGTGAATTTAAACAATGTCTGAGTTGAAAACACATCTTGTTGTCACGTAATGGCCCCGTTCATGTTGCACAGACATTTTAATTGCATTTTATGTCTTTTAAGAGGCACAAAGAAACTCTAAAACTTGCCCTGACAACTGCCGTTTTAGCTCATTGGAACCTCGTACACGTAGCTGCAGATATTCCGAGTTGCCTGCACCGATTCGGGTCGGGTGTTTTTCAATCGCAAGTACACGCATATTTATAGCGATCAAGATTAACATAAAAATTGGCCAGAATTCTCCTTTAAGTCGGGGGGACCAATAATTAAGCACAGTGGGGGACCAATAATTAGTTAGGAGGGCCCAGGGGATTTAATCAGAATACAGCATAGAAAATCTACTTGGAAATATAGGAAAGATCTGATAGGACAGAACAACAATGTAATTTTGCTAAATAAAACACATCCCATTCATTGTTAATTTCCCTTGTTTTTCTTTTCAACAAATTGTGTATCCAAATATACTACATATTTTCTATGGGCTCTTAAGGCAAACATTTGGATAGTCATCATGGAAACATTAATTGGTCATGTGACAAGGGCTGGGAAGCTTTTTTTCCATTAACCAAATGGAAAGTCAACGATTGGCAGAATAGGCAATGAAGCGACAGTACTCTGATCCAATGGAAATCAAATTTGTTAGATTGACTGCACTCTAGCCCAATGGATTTGGGAGGGCACCAGGGGGTCTTTAAGACCAAGGAGTCTATTTATCACTTATGCAAAATGTATATTTCTCTCTCAAATCCCTCCCATGACTGTCCCTGTGTTTTGTAAAGCTGTTAATACTCCTGCAGCCTAATATGTATGCCATCATTAAAAGCTGGGAGAGGGCTCAGAGACACACACAACACACACATTCGGCAAAAGTACACGTTTATGCATAAAAAACACAGACATAGTAGTGCAAGCACAATTTGCAGAGACACCTGAATAAACTTTGCTCAAAGTTTAGGGATAATTGCTCCGTGCAAACCTTAGTTGCACCCAACTGAGTCACTCAAAAGCCAATTATTTTTTTAAACCAATTTCATTATATGCTCTTATAGAGTTGGGGCAGTCAAACAAGTAGGCCTTTATTGAAACACAAACGACTTAGTGCCAAAGCCAGAGAAGGTGAACCCATCCACAAACCCTGTTACCACTTTGGCTCTTTTTTACGCCTTATTTGGTGCAGTTGAATCAAATCCTGGACCGTTTACTCGCTTGGCTTTGGCTCCCGTCAGGAGTGGAGAATGGTCCAATCAAATTAAATCTTCATGTAACAACAGCTCCCCGGCCAGCCTGACACAGGTGATTTCACGCCACTTTCAAATCATTCCCAGAAAGGGCAATTTAAGGTGAGAAGCAAAAAAGTGCTCTATTATATAACCCATTATCAACTTGATTTACTGATTATTATTTTGGCCACTGTAATTTCCCTGCACCTGTTTCTCCCAGGCCATCAATTTGTAGTTTGAAGCTAATGTATGAATAGCCATAATACATAAATCCATTTAATAACACAATAACAAACAAACTTCTTCTGTAAGTTCAATAACTTACAGCATTAAGTGAGCAGTAACCTTTTACTAAGACACAACAGATGCATCCCAGTGCTTTTGATTTTACCCTTTTGAGAAATCCATTCTTTTTGACAGCTCAAGATTAATAATGTTTTATCCAATAAACAGCTGACCTGAGCAATCGTGTGACCGATTACAAATAGCCTGCTTAAATGTGTCTGTCAGCTGTTAAAGGGAAGGTTGACTGAGCCAATGAAAAACGGCAACACAATTTCAGATCTGGACCAATCTAAACACACTAGGTGAGCAGAGGTAAGGCTGAAAAATCGTGGGATGAATAGAATGCCAAGAGAAATGGAGAAACTCTGCTAAGATTCAGGGCTATTCTGGAGATATGGAAGTATATTTTGGCTCATAACTAATAAAACTGTTTAAAAATTAAGCTGATTTCTTTATGCACCCCAGGCAAACATAGTGTGATAGGCACAAATGAGGCTGACATGCATTTTTAATGGGGTGACTCCAGCATTAACATCTGATGGCATCGGAGGCCTCCAGTAAATTCTTCCTGTTGAAGTTACTTTGCAGCTCTCCGGGGTGAGATCGGGTAACTAAAGTGTGATAATTGATTATAGAATGTTTTCTGCTGGTGGTTTGTATAATTTAGGATTCAGACCCAAATCATTCACGGCCCACTCAGAGACACAGCTGCCTCAGAGGAGTGAGATGGATCTCCTCTGACATCTAGTGGTGTCAAAAAGTAAATTCAGGATTGGCACATTTCCCAAGCTTTCTGCTTGCACTCAAACACACTGCTTGACACTCCTCCCCTGGTCCCCTTCCACCCTCCCTGGGTTGACTTTTGTTAAGTTTGGTGGTCTGGGATCAACCCTTTTGAGGAGGGGGTACTGTTATGGTTTTGGTATTTTTGTCCTGTGGTTTTGTCTGTTTTATTTTTTTATTATCCTGTTTTTGTGATTGTGTTATTTTCGGTCTTGTCTAGTCGTAATGCCTGTCTTGTGGTCTCCAATTAGTGTCTGTACATTCTGTTTCCTGTTTTATTTTGATAGTCTGGTTTTCTGTGCTGTCTTGTCTTGATTAACTTCCTGTGTTTGCGCGCCCCTGTGATTGCCTAATGTTTCTCAACTGTTTCCTAGCCCTTGAGTCACCTGCCTCTTGTTTCCTCATTACCCAGTGTCTTTAGTGTCTGTGTTCCTTTGGTCAGATCCTTGTTTGTTTGTTAGTGTTGATGTGTTCTGCCTTTTGACTCTTCCCCTGTTTTTCCCAATTTCCGTGCTCCTGTTTTGGGTTTTCCTTTTGTCTTTGGACCTTTTGGATTTTTGAGTTTTTGGACTTTGTTTTTGCCTGCTTCCTTGTTTAGGTGTCATTTGTTTTGCATATTTTTTAATCCCTGTGTTGGTTTGGACTCTTTTTGTTAAATAAATCCTCATCATTAACTCTCAGCTGCCTGCCTGCCTTTTCTCTGCGTTTGGGTCCACAATTCTCTGAACTGTCACAGAATAGGGGGGGCCCTGGGGCAGTGATTGGCCAAGAGGACGCCAGGTAGTTATGAGTTAAACTCATACTGCTACATAGGGATTCCCATATCTACTGTGGAATTATGGAGAAAATCCAGATTTTGACAGTTGAATTGCTAAAGTTCCTGAATTTGCACTGCCCCAAATAGCTAAATATGGTTTTCCGTTGAATTTGAAAGCCTATTTAGAAAATACAGTTCCTCACATTTCTAAGGATGCCCAACATGTTCATCAACTACTGTGGAATTATGGAGAAAATGACAATTATATTGTTAACGTTATGATGGGTAGAGAAAATGGCCTCATATATTAGGTTGATTAAAAAAAAGTTTCTCCCATTTCTTTTATTATTTTATTACATGTAGGGTATTCATTTCCATGTATTATACTTCATGTCGGTAGATGGCGCTGTTTATATGCTTCACCGTAGTGGGTTGCCGTGAAGACAGCAGCTCGAGCGTTCAGAAATAAACAGCCAGCGTTTGAGAAAGACACATGTGGAACAAACTATATACAATATCTGCAAAATGGTAATATAGATATATTAATATTGTATTAACATGATAATAATAGGGTAATATATGTAGGAAGAACTGCAGGAGCTTTGCACCCTGGGATTTAGTCAGGAAGTTGAATGTGAGCAGGAAGTCTCATGGTTTGTGTTATCATCTCTCCATACTATCCGCTTCAATCTTCAACGTTACATGCTTTAATATTGATGTGGAATATGTATATTTATATATTAGACTGATGGTATGCTTCAGTAAGCTGTTTTCCACTATTATCTTTGGTTGTAAGGCAAGACAAGGCAAGGCAGCTTTATTTGTATAGCACATTTCAGCAACAGGGCAATTCAAAGTGCTAAACAATTAAAAACAGATAAAACACAGGAATAAAAGTTACAGTGCAGTATAAGAAATTAAACATTAATGAAAGGAACATAATTTAAAGAAAGGCAACATCAAAAAGAAAGGTCTTCAGCATTGATTTAAAAAAACTGAGAGTATGTAAGTATATTTTAGTTTATTTACATAAACAATATAGTACTACGCACACTGTATACCAGTACATTACGTATTTCCCTTGTTTCATCTAACATGTTAGCTAGCCTACCTTTTATACTACCGCATTACAGTGTTGTGTAGTTATGTTGTTTTTACAATTATCATTGTATGATGTCTATGATTCATTAATATCTAAGTAACAGGTCATTGTGTTTCATCCCAGTTTCACCCTTTGTAAGTCAAATAAACTGAGTTTCGATGATCCTAGTCTCCAGTGCTTGATGGTGGAAGGTGTTATGGTTTCAGTTTTGTTTCCTGCTTCTCTTTTTTCATTGTTTTTTGTTATTCTCCGTGTTTTCTCCCAGGTCTTGTGTGGTCTCTTGGGAGTGTCTGTATGTTCTTTAATTTTGATAGTCTGGTTTTCTGTGCTGTCTTGTCTCTAGTTTTACTACCTGCCTTGTGTTTCCCGCCTCTGTGATTGTCGTCCCCGCCCTGATGTTATTTACCTGTTGTATTATCTGTTCCTCGTTTACTCATTACCTTGTATTTAACCTCTGTGTTCCCTTTGTCTCTTTTCAGATCCTTTTGTGTGTTTAGTTTGTTGGACAGTTGGACAGTTGGACACTTCCACGTGGTCTTTAGTCCCCTGTGAATTTTGCCCTGTGTTTGCCCTTTTTGTATTTGCCCTGTTTTTGTTAATAAATATTCTACATTTACTCTCTCCTGCTTGCTTGCCTATCTATGCGTTTGGGTCCTCAATTCTCTAAAAGCCTGACAGGAAGGTGTTTGGGTTACATGCCTGCAGGACAAGACACATTTCATGGTAATTTTAGAATGACACTGTTGTGTGTTGTTTTTTCTTACGACCTGTTCTCCATCTACTCCATCTAGTTCGCTTCTATTGCCTGCCTGCCATCACTTAAGACTCTCCTGCCTGTCCGCCCTGACAACTCCCCAGCACGCTATCATGTGGCTCCTCTATAACCTGGACTTCACTGCACCTCCTACCTGTTTGTCTCTTCTTGTGGTCACAAATAAAACTCTGCCTATTCACCTTACTGTGGGAGTCCGCATCTGTATCTGTATCCACTTCCATGTACCCTAACAGACAGAGATGAAGAGATTACCTAGAAACTACCAGAAGCATTTCTAGGTAATCTCTGCACCTCCATTATTGTAATATTACCATATTATTAAATAAAAAAAACAGGCAGTTTTGAATTTTGCACAAATGAATACACAGAAAATACCAGATGTTTCCATGTAAGAAATCACAAGATTAAACATAATTTGTAAAGTATTACCTTGAAACAGAAGGGAAATATTTGGAACATAAACGGTGGATCACTTTCAATTACCAAGTTTAAATTCCAAGAATTTTTATTTAATTTAGAAGGTATTACGCTGATAGCCTGTAATACTGTAAAAACAACATTACCTCATTATTATCATGGTATTACAATATTAATATAACTATATTACCACTACCCAGATATACTGTACATATGGTTATCATTGAACCAATTCCTAGTTATTACATTGGTAATTGCATGTTATTACATCTGTCATCTTCTTCTCACCTTATTACCCCAGTATTACATCTTATTACTGTGATGTATTACCCAGTTATTACTTTGGTAATTACAAGTTTCTACCTATATATTACCTCTTTATGATCACACTGTTATCCCATCTTATTACCGTGGTGGAATGTAAAGTGCTACCCAAAAAGTAACTTTTCCTTCATTCTAATATGCCATTAAGTATAAATTTGATTTGAACGTTATCGGGAAGGCCTTCTCTCTGAGAAAGGATTCATAATTAAGTAATTGGCTATTACAATCAAAAAGGTCTTTTAAGACGATAATATATCTAGTGAGCCATTTCTGCAAATAGATTGACTTGTTCCCTTAGTGATGCATTTATTATTCCATAAGATGGTCTTGCGTGGAGAAAAGTTATGAGACTGACACAGCTGCAGGCCAAAGGAGCTTGAATATAGATAGAATTGATAGAATTGGGATAGTATTTACATCAATCTTGTAATATTGTAATTACATTTCAATAAAAATATAAGACCTCCTACACTATATAAAATGGTATTGGGGATAAAATACTCTGGTGATCTATAACATTCCTTAAACCATTTCACCTTAAAGGTATAGTTCAAGTCCCAAAAGTCCAGAAATTCAAATCCACCTTCATCCTTAGAACCAGAGAACGCTGCTTTTTTTCCATACAAACTTTGTAAATATGGTATTTATGTCTTTATATGTTGAATCAAGGACATTGAGAGAGGGCAGGGAAGACAAATCCCTTCTGCTTTAGTCAAAAGAATCCTTCCTAAAATAGAAATGTCTCTTCAAAGCACTAAATTCAATATTATTTTAGTCTTTTGATGTTGCCCTTGAGTCAGTCTCGATTTTCTCTAAAACTTCAGGATTAACCCTTAATATTAAAAAATGTGAGCTACTTCCCATTCACTCATCAACGGATTCCATCATCTCTTCATGCAATGTTAAATCTGAAGTGAAATATCTAGGAATAGTTTTATCTAAAAGTGCCATCAGAGGGGAAGATGTTCATTTTTCTAACCGTTCAATAGATATGAAGAACTCTTTGAGTCGCTGGCTTACCAGAGACCTCCCTATCTTTGATATAGTTACTCTATCTAACAGAAGATACTTCCAAAGTAATCTAGCCATGTCACTCTGTATGTTTCTTCTGGTAATGTTAAGAAAGCTAACTCAATTATTTTCCAATTTCTGTGGAAAAATAAAACCCATTATATTAAGAAATCACAGCTGGTTAAAGAGTATGATATGAGAGTATGTAAATGTGCTGTATTTATATAGCGCTTTTCTAGTCTTAACGACTACTCAAAGCGCTTTTACATCATACAGGATACATTCACCATTCACACACATTCATACACTGTGGCCGAGGCTGCCGTACAAGGTGCCATCTGCTCATCAGATAAACATGTACACACATTCACACTATCAAAGCCTTGGACTTTGATTCAATGTTTGATGAACTGGTTGAAAACATATCTATCACAGCTAGATTCTAAGTGGTTTCACATACCTAGACATCTGTTTAAAAAAGTAGGGGGGCTTGATTTTCTATTGCAATGTCATTTTTGAATTAATTAATTAATCAAACTTTCACAAACAAATTCTACAATATTGGAAAATCATATATTTCTCCACATGGATCCACCTTATGGAACAACAGGGTCATTGTAATCAATAGGTAATCATTGTTCAGGTATGATTGGTATGAAAAAAGGCCTTGTGTTTGTGAATGATGTTATAGATAATAATGGTAACTTTTTGGAATATAAAACTTTCCTAGACAAATATAGTTTAAACTGCACATATAGAGAATACAATAAGATCTGATAAGCAATACCTGTACTGTTTAAGCACATTGGTATATGCAAGACCCTTACCAACTTTACCCAAATTTGGTAATTAATGATTGTACTTTAGTTGACAATGATGCGTTGAAATGTAAATAGTTTTTTGATAACAGAGGATTGTGTGTACAAGAATATGGTTGCATTGTCCATAGAAAAAAAACATGGCCCATTTCCCCAAAAGTCAAAGAGACTCACTTTAAAATAATTTATGAGCTTTTATGGTCATCAGATTGTTGACTTTCTTAGAAAAAGATTCTGATTTGATGTAGACCCTTGTGTATTTTGTGAGGTGGCTAATGAGACTCTGGAACACGTCTTTTTTTTTTTTTTTGCCCCGTGTCCAACAGCTTCTGGTCCGAGCTACAGTTGTGTAATATCAGTCTAACGTCACTAACCTCATAAATCAAATTTTTTTGGTTGAAGTGATATTTCTACATGGTAAATAATTTACTAGTTAGTGTTCTAGAGTCATAGAAAACCAGTAGACTCAACAGTCATGACATGCATGCTGCTCACTCTGTGTAATTGAATCTGTAATTGAAAGGGGCATGTTCAAAATAATAGCAGCGTTGTGTTCAATTAGTGAGGTGATTGATTCTGTAAAGAAACATGTGTCACTTATGGCCCATACTTAAGAAAGGAAGGAAGCAAATGTTGTGCATGCTGGTTATAGTACATTTGACACTGAAATACTCAGTAAAATGGGTTGTTCCAGACATTACTCTGAGGAACTGCCGAATTTGATTAAAAAGTTGATCATGTTGCCTTATGCTGAAGAGGAAATGCCTTTGAAGTTGGTCTTTCAACAAGACATTGACCACACACACACACCAGTAAGCGAGCAAAGTCTTGGTTCCAGATGAACAAGATTGATGTCATGGAGTGGCCAGCCCAATCCCGGACCTCAATCCCAGAACATTCGTGGGGTGACATAAAAAATGCTGTTTCTATAACCTAGTAATAGAGAGGAATTGTGGAATGTAGTTCAATTATCCTGGGCTGGAATACCTGTTCTCAGGTGCCAGAACAGGGTCGACTCCAAGCAACACTGAAGTGAAGCAGTTCTCAGAAATAATGGATTGTTTGAGGATTTGCATCATTTACTTATTTATTTAGAACATGGCCACAACTTTGAAGATTTTTTTTTTTATTATTGTGACGCAAACAACAAATAGGACAAAATAACAGAAGTCAATATGCATAACTATTCACACCCCTAAAGTCAATACTTTGTAGAGCCACCTTTTGCAGCAATCACAGCTCCAAGTGGCTTTGGATAAGTCTCTATGAGCTTGACACATTTTACCACTGGGATTTTAGCCAATTTTCAAAACTGCTCCAGCTCCTTCAAGTTAGATGGTTTGCATTTGTGAACAGAAATCTTTAAGTCTGACCACAGATTTTCTATTGGATTGAAGTCTGGGCTTTGACTAGGCCATTCCACATTCACATTTACATGTTTCCCCTTAAACCACTCAAGTAGCAGTGTGATCGGGGTTGTTGTCCTGCTACAAGGTGAACCTCCGTCCTAGCCTCAAATCACGCACAGAGTGGTACAGGTTTTGCACAAGAATATCTCTGTATTTAGCACTACCCATCTTTCCCTCAACTTTGACCAGTTTCCCAGTCCCGGTGTTATGTGCCTTCTGGTTTTTCCACCTACTGGTTTCCGAGCCTGTCCAGATGCCGTGTAAACCTATCAACGGCTACCCACGTTGACAGATTCGCTACAAATTCATAAACATTTTACTGGCCTTTGCATGCCGCACCTCAATATAAACTGTACTGAACTGGACTGAAATGAATATCTGAGCACGACACTACAAAAACATTGTACAGCGGGAAAATAATGTGTTTTAAAAGGAATTACGCTGATCCGTGTCGTGTGATTACGCTGGGTTCGAACCCTCTTCAGCAAAAATAATAGCATACAAGTCCACTGCACCGTCCACTACACCATCAGATCCATCAGGACTTTGCATTCTCTCAGCAGGACAAGACTCACAATTTCGGAGTAAACCGAAACAACTTGTTACCTTGATTAAGGCTTCAAAACAAAACTATATTGAGTACTATAACCTCCTACTACACCTCTGCGCCATCCGTGTGCAAGGACTTGTCATAAATTACACCAGGCAGCACACAGTTTGTGAACCAATCGGTCTAAAACAACTACACCTGGGCTGGAAACGCGTGATCTCAATGCTCTCAAACAGCTACAACAACAAGTTTCTTGCCATTTTGTTTTTTGCTGAAAGTAATGGCTTTCTTCTAGCCATTCTGCCATAAAGCCCAACTCTATGGAGCATACGGCTTATTGTCGTCCTATGTACAGATACAGCAGTCTCTGCTGTGGAACTTTGCAGCTCCTCCAGGGTTACCTTAGCTCTCTGTGCTGCCTCTCTGATTAATACCCTCCTTGCCCCGTCCATGAGTTTTGGTGGGCGGCCATCTTTTGGCAGATTTGCTGTTGTGCCATTTTCTTTCCATTTGATTATGATAGATTTGACGGTGCTCTTGGGAATCATCAAAGATTCGGGTATTTTTTACAACCTAACCCTGACTTATACTTCTCAACAACATTGTCCGTTACTTGTTTGGAGAGTTTCTTGGTCTTCATGGCAGTGTTTGGTTTGTGGTGCCTGTGGTGTAGTGACAGATCATGTGACACTTTGCACACAGGTCAACATCATTTCACTAAATATGTGACTTCTGAAGTAATTGGTTGCACCAGAGCTTTTTACAGGCTTCATAACAAAGGGGATGAATACATACCCACATGCAAATCTTCAGTTTTTTTATTTATTTTCTTTTTTTAATGATGTTTTGGTCAGACAAATACAAAACCATAACTGTTACATTATTACAGTTACATGAATGAGTAACATTATGTCTTTTTTCAGTATTTTCCCAGTCTTTTATATTTTTCCTTCACAAAATATAAAATAAAATAAAGAGGAGTTTGCCGTCCGGCAACCACGTAAAATTTAAGCCAGGCCTCCAACAGAAACATAGATCTACAAAACAAAATTAAATTCAAAACACAACACCCTAGGAAGTCTACATAGTATACACATCCTGTACCTGAACCAAATAAAAGATTTCACACCTTCAGAGGGGAAAATGTTGTTTGGTGATGGTTGACATGTTTTCAAAATGGGCGGAGATGTTTCCTGCTTCAAAACAAACTGCTTCAGTGGTAGCATAAGCTCTAATGACAGAAATCATTCCCAGATGGGGTATACCAAGTCGGTTGTCAAGCAATAACGGCATGCATTTTGTCAATGAAGCAATAACCCAGTTAAGTTTGTAAATCGGCATAGACCTCAGGATACACTGTGCGTCTCATCCTTAGAGAGCAAGCTCTGTTGAAAGTGAGAACGGCACGGCAAAAAAACTGACTAAATGCTGCGATGAGACAGGCCTACCTTGGACAAAAGTGTTGCCAGAGGTGCTACATGCAAATGAGGGTAAGAATGAGCAGTAACCTCAGTCCTTTTGAGATTCTTTTTGGCAGACCACCCAGTGTGGGGGTAGAGGCTCCTAAAGCATCCCTTCCCTCCACAGATCTGTGTGAGCATGATAGGTTACGATATTGTGTACAACTGTCCTCTGCTCTTTCAGCCATAAGAATTCAGGTTTCTGTAGTGCTGCCCCAACCAGCTGAAGGACCACTCCACACGCTGGAGCAGGGAGATTTTGTGGTCCTTCAGAAGAAAGAACTGGCAGTCCCAACGCAAGGTCCTTTCCAGATCCTTCTGGTCACCCACACAGCACAAAAGGTTGCTGAGCAGGTCATGTGGGTCCACGCATCGCACTGCAAAAAGGTTCCAGCACCAGAAGAAAAGCCAGGCTCGCCATAAACCTTGAAATCCGTGACCTGACAGACGGCGTTCTGTGTCACCAACGTGCTGGTAAAAGTGACCGTGGTTGCGTCTCACATACACACACACAAGACTGACTCTCCTACGGTGTGTCACGTGCTAGTGGACAAACCTCTGACACCAGAAGAAATCTACAACACCAGAAGCACGACAGCATGATCTACAACACAGTACTGCATCGCTCAGACACCCACACACACAGCACATTCCTGAAAGGCACACTGCAGGCTTGCTGTGACGACACACCTCTTCAGCAATGGACGGACACAGGAAAAGGCAGAAATGGTATCCACCAAGACAAGACAGGAAACAATACTACCAAAACAAAACAGGAAGTAGAACAAACAGACGCTTACCGGGGAACACAGGACAGGGCAAACAACACTGGGACACAAACACAGGGAGGGCCAAAGGGGACAAATAATCCCAAACAAAAAACCCAAACCACAACACCAAATCCTCTTTTTCAATCTTCCCCTTAACATTTAAATGAATCTACATGTATGTGTGTGTGCTCAAATGTAGCTTCTGGAAAGAAAATAAAGGATAAAATATGAAATACAGTGGTGTGAAAAAGTGTTTGCCCCCTTCCTCATTTCCTGTTCCTTTGCATGTTTGTCACACTTAAGTGTTTCGGAACATCAAACCAATTTAAACAATAGTCAAGGACAACACAAGTAAACACAAAATGCAATTTGTAAATGAAGGTGTTTATTATTAAAGGTGAAAAAAAATCCAAACCATCATGGCCCTGTGTGAAAAAGTGATTGCCCCCTAAACCTAATAACTGGTTGGGCCACCCTTAGCAGCAACAACTGCAACCAAGCGTTTGCGATAATGTGCAATGAGGCTTTTACAGCGTCCTGGAGGAATTTGGGCCCACTCATCTTTGCAGAATTGTCCTAATTCAGTTACATTACAGGGTTTTCGAGCATGAACGGCCTTTTTAAGGTCATACCACAACATCTCAATAGGATTCAGGTCAGGACTTTGGCTAGGCCACTCCAAAGTCTTCATTTTGTTTTTCTTCAGCCATTCGGTGGTGGACTTGCTGGTGTGTTTAGGATCATTGTCCTGCTGCAGAACCCAAGTTCGTTTCAGCTTGAGTACACGAACAGATGGTCGGACATTCTCCTTCAGGATCTCTTGGTAGACAGCAGAATTCATAGTTCCTTTTATCACGGCAAGTCTTCCAGGTCCTGAAGCAGCAAAACAGCCCCAGACCATCACACTACCACCACCATATTTTACTGTTGGTATAATGTTCTTTTTATGAAATGCAGTGTTCCTTCTACGCCAGATATACTTGGACACACACCTTCCAAAGAGTTCCACTTTTGTCTCATTGGTCCACAGAATGTTGTCCCAAAAGTCTTGGGGATCGTCAAGATGTGTTGTGGAGAAATTGAGACGAGCTTTGATGTTCTTTTTGCTCAGCAGTGGTTTTCTCCTTGGAACTCTGCCATGCAGGCCATTTTTGCCCAGTCTTTTCCTGATGGCGGAGGCATGAACGCTGACCTTAACTGAGGCCAGTGAGGCCTGCAGTTCTTTGGACCTTGTTGTAGGGTCTTTTGTGACCTCTTGGATGAGTCGTCGCTGCGCTCTTGGGGTAATTTTGGGCGGCCGGCCACTCCTGGGAAGGTTCACCACTGTTCCATGTCTTCGCCATTTGTGGATAATGGCTCTCACTGTGGTTCGCTGGATTCCCAAAGCTTTGGAAATGGCTTTATAACCCTTTCCAGACTGATAGATCTCAATTACTTTCTTTCTCAATTGTTCCTGAATTTCTTTGGGTCTCGGCATAATGTGTAGCTTTTAAGGATCTTCTGGTGGACCTTCCTGTGTCAAGCAGCTCCTATTTAAGTGATGCCTTGATTGTGAACAGGTGTGGCAATAATCAGGCCTGGGTGTGGCTAGAGAAATTTAACTCAGGTGTGGACAACCACAGTTATAGTATGTTTTAACAAGGGGGGCAATCACTTTTTCACACAGGGCCATGATGGTTTGGATTTTTTTTCACCTTTAATAATAAACACCTTCATTTACAAATTGCATTTTGTGTTTACTTGTGTTGTCCTTGACTATTGTTTAAATTGGTTTGATGTTCCGAAACACTTAAGTGTGACAAACATGCAAAGGAACAGGAAATGAGGAAGGGGGCAAACACTTTTTCACACCACTGTACTTAAGACATTAATTAAGAAGTTCCCTATATTTTATCAGGCCGAGGATGATTGGGAATCTATCGAGTTGTCTTGTAGTGGTGCATCAAGTGCAATGTACAGTAGCCTACTGTATTGGCAATTAGATTTAATTCGGAATTTATGACTCAAACAATAATACTGGTAACTCATGCTAACTGTGTGTATGTGTGTGTGTGTGTGTGTGTGTGTGTGTGTGTGTGTGGTTCTGCAAATAAATAAATAACATTGTAAAGGCTACCATACACAATGCTATATGCTAGCAAAAAATAACAATAAACCCACTATTAATTTCCATTATCTTAATGCAGTCTAACTGTAGCATGTAAATAATGCACCTAAAACACAATCGTGAGCAAGGGCGTTCAACAATCTCCATTATATCGAATGAACAGCCAGGTATAACCTAGGTAACAGAACAGTGAAGAACACAAACAACAGAATCACTTACTTTAAATGTGCTATAGACCATTACAACAACAGGCTTAAATGAACTGACAACTTAAGTTGTACGACTTACAGTTCTCAAGGACTCACACACACAATCTCAACTGATTATCCTCCGGAGAGCTAGTCGTTTTTTTTAAACGGAACCCCGAGGTCAGCTGAGAAAAAAACTAAACTGTGCCGCGGATTCATAATCTTAATTAACGTGAGCAAAGTAGGTAAGATATTCACAGATTCAAACTTCTGGGATCAATTACTCTATAGCAAAATTATATTAAATCACAAATGACGCATCTTTCCTAACGTAGTAAGGTTAACAATGAGCTACAAACATATTTTTATCAAAACGAGCCGTCCTCCAACCTGGAGAAATAAGATTGGTCACTAGTAGCAGCCTGCGGTGCTTAGACATCTATAAACTACAACACAGACACAAAAATATCTCTTAATTTAATGATTAAATAAGGTAGTGTCTCCAAACTTAAGTGCTGTAGTACAACTAGGAGGAGACAAGTTATAATTAAGGTAAAAATGTCTATACATTATCTTTCCTATTTTGCTCGTTTATAATCCTTGAACACGGATTGTTATGAATCCTTATCACAGCTTACCCCAGGGGGGCTCCATACTTTTTCTTTTCTCTCACTTTTCTCTCTGTGTGGCGTGCGAGCCCGCTCGTGGTGCGAGGCTCGTGTCCGCGCTATTCTCCGACATGATGACCTTTTGTACAAAACTAAAGTAACAAGTCAATTTTGTAAAATGTAAGGAGTAGAAAGTACTGGTATGTGTTAAAATGTAAGGAATAAAAGTAAAAGGTCTCCACAAAAATAAATAGTAAAGTAAAAATATCTGAAAATCTACTTGAGTACAGTAGTACTTGTACTTTGTTACTTCCAATGTAATGGACATGATACAAGACCCAAAGGGGGAAGCATTGTGCCCATCATGGGATCTGGCTATTTGGCATACCAGCGAGTCAGATGGTGGGAATAGGATTCCCGTTGACCACACCAACCTGACACATAAATTAACAATACATAAAGTAAACACCTCTTCACCTGCAGTATTGCTAACCCTGAACAGAGTTGACCCACGAAACGAAAGTTATTTTGTAGTATGCACGTGGCTATCAGGAAAAGATCAATGCGAAGCATTTTACATTAATATATTGGTGGCTGACTCATTTGGCAATACCAAGAAAAAGACTCTCTCTTTGTGTGTCCTCCCTGAAGGAGAAGATGAAGTCCTCCAAGGACAAATGCAACAAAGTCTAACAGAAAACAATTGTCCAGAGCTGTGTTTATCATAGCAGGTCCCAGGTCGAGACCATAGTCTATTCAAAAGACAAGATGTTCTTTTTTCAGCTAAGATAGAATGACCAGTAAAGAAGAAACTTGACACACAAAGGACAGATGCAAAAGACATAACAGCTCCAACTTGTCTGCCTGGGAAGATTGTTATACTAAGATTAGACTGTTTTCCTAAAAAGGTATTCTTTTTCTTGGGGGCCCGGGATATAAGGCAAAAACAAAGAGACGGTAAAAAAAGAGCCGTTCTCTCGTTTTGGTTTCTGAATTCAAAAAACGAAAAACCACTAAATCAAATTCAAATAACGGTCCGTTTTTGTTTTTTGAAATTCCTTTTTTCATTTCTCCGTTTGAAGATTTACATTAAAAGAAAGACAGGTGGGCCAAGTGACCCGGAAGTAATAGTAAATAAAGCCTGTATAAATAAAAGTCAAGCTTTTAGAATGGGCATAATATGCAACACTAACGCTATACCAGAGTAACGTTAGAAGAAAACTTAAAAATCAATCAATAAATAGGCTGATAGGAACCTGGACCGAAAGAAATATGTCAGCAACAGTAGTTTATTACAGTGATTTAATATCGTGCACGTACACATCACCAGCCACGTTTAATGAGCGCATTGTTTGGTTCAATACAGTTGGTAATAAAGGGTAACTTGAGAACTATAGCGCTATATTATATAATTAAATTAATATTTAATGTGGTTTCCACCGTAAAGGGCAGTTCAAAACAATTACAAAAACAGACCAGTAGGTGTCGCACCATGCCTGCTGTGTGCGAGATACTGTCATATGGAGATAATATAGAAATTAAGCTTTATGTTCTGTAATTTCGGAAAATTAAACACTTTCCATTATTTTCATTATAACTGTGCTTTCACAAATCCCGTTTCTTAGCCCTGCTGCTTAAGGCATTAGCCTACTCACCAAAATGAGCTCTTTCTCCTCATGTTTGTCTGATTTACATGTGTGCTATTATACTGCATGAACTGATTTAGTTGACTAACACTCACAAATTTAAAAACATATCTCACATATAGGCCTACAGTCCAGTGGGGGGAAGGGGCCTCTAGTGTGTGTAATAGACAATAAGCAGGTGAACATAATCTAAACATTTTTATAAAATAAATTGATTCATTTATTATTTGCATAAAATAACAGATTAACAACAAAGGAGATTTCAACTAAACTTAACTATTCTGCAAGTGAACATAATAGAAAAAATGGAACAGTTTAATAATTTATTATTTGCCTAAAACAACACCACGATGGTCAGCAACAGCAGACACAGATTGTACATGCAATGCCTTTGAAAGCATGTGTGCTCTTATGTTGAATAAATGTTTAGCGTGTATGGATTCTCTTCACTTGCATGACACAATTGTGTCAAGTGTTATACACACTGGAATGTGTACAGCGAAGAAAGATTCACACAGTATATAGCACACTGGTAAATCATTATTTTGGCCATATGGCCTACATTAGGACATTTCTGATGTGAGTTTGTTGTCTGAGCTGCTGGGAAGCTGATAGCAGTGTTAGAGTCAGGTTAAAACAGAAGGGCATGCAGGTTTAACTCTGGGCTGGGGGTGAATGATGAACAACAAATACATCTGTATCAGTAATCTTGATTTAAAACAGTTCCCAAAGGCACTATACAGTCAGTTGTTTAAATACTGCCATCTGCTGGTAGAAAGGGGAACAGTTTGGTCCATTACGTGGAAACCACATTAAATATTAATTTATTATATAATATAGCGCTAAAAGTACCAACTCTGCACACACAGTAAGTTCTTAGGTTACCCTTTATTACCAATTGTATTGAACCAAACAATGCGCTCATTATGCGCGTGGCTGGTGATGTATACGTGCACGATATTACATCACTGTAATAAACTACTGTTGCTAACATATTTCTTTGGATCCAGGTTCATATCAGCCTATTTATTGATTTAATATTTTTCTTCTAATGTTACTCTGGTATAACGTTAGTGCTGCATATTATGCCCGTTCTAATAGCTTGGCTTTTATTTATATAGGCTTTATTTACTATTACTTCCGGGTCACTTGGCCCACCTGTCTTTCTTTTAATGTAGATCTTCAAACGGAGAAATTAAAAAGGAAATTCTAAAACCTAAAACTATTTGAATTTGCTTTAGTCGTTTTTCGTTTTTTGAATTCAGAAACCAAAACGGGAGAACGGCTCTTTTTTACCGTCTCTTTGTTTTTGGCTTGAAACGACAAACTAAAAAAGGTGGTTTTCTCGTTATTTCGTTTTGTAGTTCAAACGAAAAAACAAACGATCAAAACGTACACGGACCCTAATGTGTACATTGTAAAGACTGTTCTTGTCATTTGATTGTTCTCTGCATAAATCAATTAAACCTTCACCGAAGACCAAATCTTGATTCAGTTTGCAGCCTGTCTTTATTTTGTTTCAACAAAGTCTCACTTCCAACAAATTCCTCTCTCGCTGTAGAAGAAACTTCCACAACAAACGTAATGTCACAAACAGGATTTCAAAAAGGGATCAGTGAGGGACGACACCAACTGCAACTGAGCCGAAAGGCAAAAACTTTTTATTAGAGGTATAGTTGGCGGGGTTTTGAAAGCAAGCGAACAAGTGAGTCAGTCAACAAGAGACAGGTATGGCGTTATAAAATCAAGGAGAGGGGGGGTGACTTTTCCTGCTAAAGATTCCCCCCCCGGTCAGAAAACATGGGGGGGGCACTTTGTTTATCTCAATACTCTAAAGTGGCTACTCGCTCCGAAGCTAATCTGTCTCACTTCTTCCTCACTCAATCACACACACGCACACACCAGCGGACAAGTATAAACATCAGGCCACTTACGTTATTTGCACTACAAAGAGTGTATATGTTATTTAATTTTGCTATAGCGCTTAACAAGCATTATTTAATTTTGCCCAGTTGTGTTAGTTATGGCTAACCGAACTGCGCTATAGTGATGCAACTGAGGCAGTGTCCCCGTTTTAAGTGTTACAAAGATAAAAACATGACCTGTTTTGGTGGTATTTAGGCTTCTGAGCTGAAAATGTTGCGGGATTTTGTCTAAGAAATCTGGTCACCTGAATATAGCTGGGAAGCTTGCTAGCCTTAGTGATAGTTGTGTCCACTTGTTACCCAAAGTGAACGTCAATTCACTCAAAAAATACAAACAAATCAACTATTAAGGGTATTCTCCTAACGTTAAAACAAATATGACAGGTGCTTGAGTGACATTTACCCCATTACGGAATAAAAAAGTCAGTGATTTGGCTGGTCTTCATTTGCCAACTAGATAAAGAACAGAGCAGCCCACACAGTGAGATTCTGGTGCCTTTGACTCAAACTGGATTTATTTATTTATTTTTTTAAATTGGAGTTATCTGCAAATATAGTAAATGTGTTGTATTTATATAGCGCTTTTCTAGTCTTAACAACTACTCAAAGTGCTTTTACATCATACAGGAACCATTCATCATTCACATTCATACACTGGCTGAAGCTGCCGTACAAGGTGCCACCTGCTCAACAGATAAACACTCACACACATTCACACTCCGATGACACAGCATCAGGGGAAACTCGGGGTTCTGCACAAGGACACTTCGACATGGGAGTCCAGGGATTGAATCACCAACCTTCCAACACTGAGCCACAACCACCCACATTAATATATAAAGAACTTACAGTATGCTATATTTCATATAATGTGTAACGTTATCATGTTTATCTTTGTTTTTATCCGTAACATGAACGTTTGACTACAAACATAAGTTGTATACAGAGGTTAAATTGGGCCGGAGCGCACCAGAGCACAGCTCCGCCTCCTCAGGTCCACAACAGACCCTGCCGGAGCTCAGCTCAGATTTATTTCTGCCTTAGTTTCGGTTTTTCACCTCCGATGTAGAGCAGCGTACAGCCACGTCCCTAAACTTTGTCCATGTCCAAAACTTTGTCTCATTCAGAGACCAGAGACCCAAACAGGGCTCTGAGCCTGTCAGAAGGTCTAAGATCTACCGTATCATTGCACAGCAGGCTATGGTGCAGGTAGATTATTTTCTGAAATATAGTGACTTTATTCTTTTAATTGCCAATTATACAGGTATTTTCACAAAATATCTCCCCTAAACCTCAGAGAACACAGATGGTATGAGTTTTTAATATTTTTAATGTGCACAAAGTTTTGGACATGAGCAGAAATCTTGCTCTAACATCTGATATATTACAGTCCAGGGGGTTATTAAAATTAATTGAGGTAAATAATTGTCATGCAAATTTAAGGAGGTTACATCCCCAACAAAAGATGCAAAAGAGGAGGGAAGAATGATGCCTGAGCTACATGTGTGCTGACTATTATTACACAGAAAAGTCGATCTAAATGAGAATAAATACAAAGTAATACAGAATGCCTGAGAGCCTTATTGCATTTCCATTAGGTTTTATATATTTCAGGTATATTGATTCAGAAAAAGATAGAAATAGGTGTAAAATTCACCAAAATGCATGAAATTAAGTGTTTGATGCAAATGCCGTATCAGAAATTGTCCCTGATTCTCTTAAATCAACATTTTCTTGTTTAAAAAGATATTTACATATTTGCCAACCAATATTTTTAAACATGTTTAATTTCATACATTTTGTGAGGGTAAAATCCGTTACCTGCCTGTTAGCCTAAAGGTAAACAATAATAATAAAGTAAGTAAATTGTAAAGTATTTCTCTTTGTTTGAGAGAAATCAACCATACACATTAATGGAAAAAGAACCCAATTTGGTGTAAAAACACATGAAGTCATTTTACGGCGCGATTATGAATGATAACCAGTCACCGTAAATACAAAAGACAATTTAACCTCTGGTACTATATAATAAAGTGTATACATGCATACATATACACATACGTACATAAAGTTACATGTAAACAGATCTCTGAAGCTTAATAAACAGTAAGGCAATTAGTGTAAATGACCCAGCAGATGGCGCCAATGTTAGAGTTACAAAGCATTTTTCCAACAGTAGGGGAGAGCCAGGACAGAATGAAACTTTTTAATTAAACGTAATTTACAACGCGGTCGTATCACTCTGAAAGCGAATAATTTGTCACTAGCAATGTAAATGTGTCATCTGTCAATACAGAATTTTCAGCTTTGAACAAAACCATTCAGGAATTATTACAGTAAATGTGGGACATGCGTAATGTTTCATCTGTCCCTCCTGGACGGGACAAAGGAAACGGCATGGGGGGGGGGATGAATTAAACATCCAGTTTAAGCCATATAAACTTCCCAAAACTTTAATATTTTACTATATATCATGAATGGTACTTCCAAAAGGTGTTATTTTAAAGACATTGTTGCAGGGCTAGTCTTTTGTGAATGTCTGTTAACAACTAATTTCCATCATCGTGAAGCGTGTATGAAGCGATTATTGAAATATCATGCACTGTGGATGATTCAGCCATTTTTATAGCTAGAACAGTAGGTTTTTTCCATTTATATCATGTTTTTATTGTGGAAAATGTCATTTCACTAGGTTTTTATGTGGGTTAGACCACTGGACATATAACGCCCCACAGCCCGTCAGTCTCCATAAGATGGGAAAACCCCTACTTGGTGGGCCCATATAAATTTTCATCTTTCTAAAAATGCTTTTCCATGTCTCACCTCCATAAATAATTGTATAAGAGCGGATATTTGTGCATTTACTTAGAATACATGGAGTTACAGCCAGGTCGGAGACAGTTGAACGGACATAGACGTATGCATTTACAGCCTGTTTTGCTTTCCATGTAAACAAGCATTCAATATGAAAGTCTGGGATTGTGCAGAACACTAAATGGTCTACTGAATAAGCAGGCAGTCAAACCTTTGAATAAAAAACACTCTTTAATAGTCGAAAAAATGTAATTAAGTTTTTGACCATCAAAATGCGGCTGTAACTCCGTGACAAAAGGAAATAACAGGAAGATTTGGCTGATAGAAGGTTAACATGCTCTATGTTTTCACCTAAGGAAGTCTGTCTATCATCATTGCACTCAGAGAAAACTGGAATGTTTCATCAGTCCTTCCTTTCACTAGTCCCTGCTCTCCCCTACAGGTCACATGAGCTGATGACATACTAGAATTTAATTTATCAAATTATTTTTATACTGTCAATACTTTTAGAGCAACTTGTAAAATGGATAACGGGCCTGGATCATGTATTGAATAAATTGAAATACGTTTAAACCTATACGCAATAGCATAGGCTTGATAGACTTGAATTCACTCAATACATTTTGTCTGGCAGCGACGACACAACCGTCTCCTTCGATAAGTTATCCGTGGTACTATCCACCCTCCTCCCTTAATGCTGACTTCCCTTGACTTGGGACAAGGAAAAAATGCATTTAAAGCTAACACAAGTACGCATAATTGCTGCATAGTTATTTTTTCTTCATGTGTCGCGCCTCCCCCGTGGCTCTTTGGCGCCCCCAAGGGGCGACGCGCTCACCTATTGAAAAGCACTGCTGTAATACATTCATGGGTTAACTACCAACAGTGGCGGCGCCAGGGAGGAGCTAGGTGGTGCTGTAGCTCACCCTATAATAGCCAAAGCACCTGCCCAGCACCCCCAAGAAATGTCTGTAATTTAATATTTATATTTTAATGTGGTGTTTGAATAGTCTTTTTCATGTTAAAAATTGGAATCAAATGATAATTAAAAATATATATATATTTTAGTCTAAAATAACGTGATCTTCTTTGGCCAATGGGCGCAGAGCCCGGTGAACCTTTGACCTTAACACAGGGCAGCTTGTTTTTGATAGCGAGTTTGGAAATTTAGCAAAGTAAAATACACCAAAATGGATCGTTTTTTTCACCGTAAACGTCCACGTTCTGAGTCACAATCTGAAGGGAAACGAGACTGTGAAGGTGGAGACACACTGCTCGTCGTCACAGAGCCCCAGGACCAAGAAAATTCTGGGGATGAAGACGAAGGAGAATTGCTAGCAGCGGTTTCCTTTGAGGATGCTAATGCTAACGTTACGGTTTGTGCTGCAGGTGATATTAGCAACCATCCTCAAGAGGGCCCAAGAAGGCCAGTCCTTCAAAAATACCCCACATGGCAATTTGAGAATCAGCAGAGAAGTTTTAACAAAAGTTGGATGGATCAGTATTCATGGCTGGAATACAGCGTGGCGAAAGATGCAGCATTTTGTTTTGCGTGTAGGCATTTTCAGAAACAAGGGCACAGATTTCATTTAGAGCCAACATTTACCAGCAACGGATTTAACAACTGGCGGAAAGCATCAGCATCTCTGAAGAGCCATCATGAAAGTATGGGGCACAAATTTGCAATGCAAGGATGGAGTGAGTTCAAACAAAGAGAGACAAGCGGATCTAAAATAGCAAACATGCTTGATAAGGGACATTCTGCGTTAGTTATGGAGAACAGAAGATATATGAAAGCTGTGGTGGAGAGTCTGTGCTTCACAGCCTGCCAGGGGATCGCACAGCGAGGCCACAGAGAGGGTGAGGAGTCCCACAACTTGGGAAACTTTTGTGAGTTGCTGCATGTCATTGCTAAGTTTGATCCAGCAGTGGACAAGAAGTTGGCTACTAACCCATCAAATGCCAAATACACTCACCATAATATTCAAAATGAGATATTTGCTGTAATAGCAGAAATGATAAGAAAGACGATAAATGATGAGGTGAGAGATGCCGAGTGCTTTGCTGTCTTGGTGGATGAGAGTAAAGATACAAGTAAAAAGGAGCAGATTTCTGTTATTTGCAGCCCGAGTCAGGGAAAGTGCATGAGGAGTTTTTGCATTTCACTGCCGCATATGGATTGGATGCAAACTCTCTGCTAGCCAGCATCAAACACACACTCAGTCAGTGTAATATTGAAATACATCGCTGTGTCGGTCAATGCTATGACGGAGCATCTGTGATGTCAAGATGTAATAACGGTGTGCAGGAGAAATTCAGAAAGGAGGTGCCGCAAGCCATCTATATACATTGCCACGCACACAAGCTAAATTTGGAATTAGTGGACTGTGTACATAATGTAAGTGCTGCAGCAGAGTTTTTTCAGATACTACAAATGCTCTACAAGTTTTTTTCTGGATCCGTGGTACATGATCTATTCATTAGAAAAAAAGAGCTCGACCCGACAGCAAAACCAGTGGAACTCAAGAGACTGTGCAATACTCGCTGGGCTTGCCAGTATAATGCGGTCTGTGTCGTCAAGAAAACTCTCCCCGCTATCCGAGCCACCTTGCATGATGTCATCACTCAGTCGAACCCACATCGGAAAGCAGAGGCAAGAGCCATCAGTGCCATCATCAATGATAAGTTTGTTTTGCATCTCATCATGTTTGAGGATTTATTTAGAACAACAAAATTCATGTCAGATCAGCTACAGGCCCCCAATTTTGACCTCGTTGCGGCAAAGGATTTGGCCCATTCTATACTTAATGCTCTCAGCATTAAGTATAGAATGAAAAAGTGCATCAGAAAAGTGCACAGACGCTAAGGGGAAAGAAATCCAACAACAAGCGGAGACTCTGTGTGCAAACACATACTTCACACGAGAATAGGCAGACTCAGAAAACTTGACACCTGGAGGATTTTATTGTGGAGGCCCCAATAGAGAGAACACAGACAGACAAAACAGATGACATGAAAACGCACTCTATCCAGTTATAGACAGAGTGATTGTTGAAATGAATCGGCGCTTTTCAACAGAGACAAATTACGTAGCTACTGAGAGGTGTGCCAACTCTCAGCCCAAAACACACATTGTTTTTGGACAATCAACTTCTGCTGCCCACTATGGTGCGGCGGCTTCTACAAAGGAAGGAAGAACAGGGACATGTTATCCACAGCACACAGGAGTTCCTATCCTTAATGCGGCCATATAAAGATGCATTTATGGACCTGTACAAGTTAATATGCATAGCCCTGACACTTCCTGTCACATCAGTGAGCTGTGAACACAGCTTTTCTTGCCTGGGTTGTGTAAAAAAAAAAAATAAAAAAATAAAAACTACCTGAGGAACAGCAGTGAAGACACTAGGACCAGTAATCTGGCACTTTTGGCTATAAACATGGAGAGAACGAGGACTCTTGACTGCAACAACATCATTGACGCCTTCGCACTTAATCACAGCAACAGACGTACTGTTTTGTTGTGAAGACGTCTGGTAAGTGCGTGATTTTCCCCTCTGTTCGCTATTACAAATTTAATTATTTGGTGGTTGAAGCACAAATCTTGAACACTGCAGATTCATCATTAGACTAGTGGTGGTAACTGGCTGTGCAATTTTGTGATCTGAGCATTTTAGGCCAAAGCGTGCACAGTGTGTTGCTTTTTGTTGCTGCTCCATTGTATTAAGTGCTCGACTATGACAGAATCGTGTGAAATATTATTTTCAGAGGTTTACATTGGCAAGCTTATGTATGTTGTATCTATAGCCCTTGTGATGAATACACAAACATATGCTTATTGTCGCGGAACGAGTATAATTAATGCGGGCATGCATGCATATATATATATATATATATATATATATCTCAGATGCAACCTCCATAATGAAACGCCCCAAAATTCAAAGCACCTTCTCTTAAGTGTTGAGCATCCCCATAGCACCTGCAACAAAAAATCTCTGGAGCTGCCACTGACTACCAACTGAAGAATGCTATGCCAGCCCACAGCCCATTTACCTTAAATGGGAGAAAAAAGAAAAAAAAATGTAATTGGGGATATTTGTAAATTTGCCTTCTATTTAGGATTTTATCAGAAACAGCTTGATTAGCCAATTACACCTATCCCAGTAAGCACACATACGTCGCCACAATGTATGCAAATGATTAATTCATCTGCAATTGATCGCGTCTCATTCTGAAGCGTAGTTTTTTGAGCGCCTGGGCGTCTTATGATGGAAATCTATACATCGCAGAAACTAACTATGTCGGTTAGATGTATTACAAATTGCTCAGTTGTTCGGGGGTCATTTGGAAGCATTGTTTGAGCGTCTGGATGTCTTTACGTTACACTATTGATGTGATGGACAGAAAATCTCAATTCTGCCCAGCAACATACTCGCGCCACAGTCAACAAAGGAAGGAAAAAAGTTGCCAGTCTACAAAGGGTTAGGATGGAGACTGCTTTGTTGCTGCTGTCAAACCCCATGGCAAGCACTGTAAAACCCCATGGAAGATCGGACTAATATCGCACTAGCCGCACTTTTCCACATTCATTTAAAATTAAGATTTGTTACATTTTGTATTCAAAATGTAAACATTTCAAAATGTAAAAATTACATTTTGAATTCAAAATGTAACCCAGATGTGCAGTGAAAGCGAGATACCACACATCCTTCCTGCTGCTGTCAGACTTTATAATCAACACTGCTCCAAGTATACCACATTCACCATATGTAACAATTTACTCATGTGCAACATCAGTGTACACCTTATTATGCAATATCAATAACTCCTCTATGCAATACTGTGAATACCATGTTATTAAACTTTCTATCTGTATACTTAACTGTTTAATTGCTTTATTCTTGCATTTTTACTGATGTGTTTGTTATTGCACAGTCACTTTGGTGCAGTATCACTGAAAATGTACCCACTGTGGGACTAATTAAGGATCTTATTTAAAATGTTTTATAGGTTAGTATTTTTCCACATCTCTCAATTGCCATGATGACCAAGATATTCAACAGGGAAATGTGGAAAGCTACCATATTCCCAGTCATTACTCAATCATCTGTGGTAAGTTTACAAAAATCTTAATTGATAATGGGACTACGAAGTAAAGAGAGGGCCGCATAAAATGGCACCTTTGGTATCAAAAGTAAATACTTTTTACATCATTGTGATTAACATGAAACCCTGGGGTTAGCCCTTTTAGAGAGAAAGATATGGCATATTTTATGGGACTTGTTACAATTATTACTCAACCACTTTTTAAAAATCAGAAGAAACACTTTTTTTTTAAATTCCATGTATTAAAAGACTTCTTTGAATAACGCACATAACCCAAATCCTTTGTTTTTGCCACAACACCGAGAAATCCTACTTTCCTGAGTCCAAAGCCGAGTAGGCCAACATGGAGTTCCGACTGGCAACAGACTGGAGAAGAGGCTGTAGCAGAGACACCCTTTTTTAGCTACTGAAATAATTGACATTATGATACAGTGGACAATATAGTGTGGAAATTAGTTTTTGTTCTCCAACACAAACACCCTGCTGTTGTGAAGCAGGGATACATAGCTCACGAGCGTGTAGTCAAAAGTGAGGAATATTGTATATTTCAGCAACTCCTACAGATTAAGAAAAGTAATGAATTTTCCTAATAAATGTTATTCTTGGCTAATTGTTCAGGGTTTTTGGGTTCAAATAACATCATGACAATCAAAAATTGAGAAAGATGTCTTTTTAAACTGAAACAGGGTGCAATGGACATCCTGTTGTTGGCCCGTCAGACACTGCCTACCAAGAGCCTGGGTTTGTCCAAGGTTTCTGCCTAAAAGGAAGTTTTTCCTCGCCACTGTCGCTTGCCCTGGAGGAAACTACTAGAACTGTTGGGTCCTTGTAAATTCTGGAGTGTGGTCTAGACCTACTCTATCTGTAAAGTGTCTCGAGATAACTCTTGTTATGAATTGATACTATAAATAAAATTGAATTGAAAAATTGAAGTGTTGTGTGGGCAAGCGCCTTTTTATTACCAGGGTTTAAAGACAGGTCTCTACTGATTGACAGACAATCAAGACACACCCACCAAACGAGAGAAAACATAACTTAAGCCGTTGCACACCGTTCCCAGGAAACATGCGTGCCGGGTCTTTGGCTGAGGGCAAAAATAAATAAATAAATAAACACACTGATTTAAGCTTGTAATAGTGTTTTTGTACATTAGCCCTTAGTATAGACCACAGTAGGTTAATTATCTCAAAATATAGCTACATGATCAACAGTTTTTTGTATTTTCAGAATAGCTTGTAACTTATGTAAATAGTCTTTGAGTACCCTGAAATGTGCTTCATGAATAAAATGAATTACAAGTAATTGTGTATGATTTATCTATCTTGCTTTAGCAATTCCTGTAATTTAGTAAAGATATTTTAAGTAATTTTGTGTGACCTATATGGACCAGTTCTGTTAAATGCCAGATCAAATCGATTGGCACATCTTCCTGACTACATGTAACATATGTCAGGAAGATGTGCTTGAGACCGCATCTGTAAGATGTACAGCAGATGTTGGGACAATGTATATGAGCCCACATCTGTAAGATGTATGACATCATTAGAACGTATATGAGCCTGCATCTATACTATGTATGACATACATTAGAACGATGATATGAGCCTGCATAGGTGCGATGTATAACGTACATTGGAATGGTGTATGTCGAAGAGAGTGGCTACATGTCACTGAAACAGAGCAGTGATGTCCCGGTGATGTTGTGCCAGTAAGCAAACAAGCAATATTGCCGCAGCATTTTGATAACATCGCGAATATATCGCGGCAAGTATGTGTGCCTACTGGATAGTGTAAACAAAGACAAATTTAAGTCCAGCTTTGTGTTGCTCTCAACACAAAAAGGCATAATGTTTAAGGCTAAAAACAACGTAACAAGAACATTACTATACAGATATAATAAAGCGTACGACGATGTACACTGGCGATAGTAAAGTCTATCCACACGTTAGAGTCACACAACAGTCTCTTTCGTTAGGTTGTCCGTGGCACTATCCACAGCGCAGTAATGCTCAGCTCTCACCGGAAAAGTGCTTCTTGTCTTCAGTGGTCTCTGTTGAAATCAACGGGGTCACATTGTCCATTTATTTCACTGTCAATGCGCCGAACTGGATACAGTTCTCTTAATACATCCATGTACATCTGTTCAACCTGTTGAAAAGATGGACCAACAAGTCAAAGCTGGATTTACAGGCCTACTTTGACTCTACTGATTGGAGTGTTTTTGAGGCTGCAGCCACTGATCTGGACAAACTGACACTGACATCTTACCTCAGCTTTCATGAGGAAAAGCTAAAACCTTCTGCACATACAACAACCAAAAACCTTGGTTCACAGCAAGACTCAGGCAGCTTTGTCTGTCCAAAGAGGAGGCCTTCAGAAGTGGGGACAGAGTCCTTTATAACCAGGCCAGGAACACACTGACCAAAGAGATCAAAGCAGCTAAGAGGAGCTATGCTAAAAAGCTGGAAAACAGCTTTACAAACAACGATCCTCGGTCAGTGTGGACAGGCCTGCAGACACTCACAAACTACAGGAGACCATCCCCCAACACTGCTGGTCCTCAATGACTGGCTGACGAGCTGAATGGTTTTACGTAACAACTGATCAGGAAGGCTGGCTCCGTGATTGCAAACAAGACACATTTGAAGCTGTGGTGGACAGGAGGTCACTGAACAAACTGTTATCCCCCACACCAATTCACACTTCAGTCAGTCACCTTCCCCCACTAGTACGCTGTCCCCTCCCCCCACTCTGACCCCTCACCTATGAAGTGGATGTGCGCCTGCTCTTCAAGAGGCAGAAGGCCAGAAAGGTTCCTGGCCCAGACGGTGTTACCATCCTGCCTGAAAATCTGTGCAGACAAGCTGCCCCCCCATCTTTAACAGATCTCTGGAGCTATCTAAAGTTCCCTCCAGCTTCAAACACGCCATAATCATCCCAGTCCCCAAAAAAACCCTCCATCTCTGGACTAAATGACTACAGGCCTGTGGTCCTGAAATCTGTAGTCATGAAGTCCTTTGAAAGACTGGTGTTGGCTCACCTGAAGGACATCACAGTCCCCTTGCAGTTCGCCTACAGGGCAAACAGGTCTGTGGATGATGCAGTCAACTTGGGACTGCATTACATCTTGCAACACCTCGACTGCTCAGGGGCATATGTAAGGATCCTGTTCGTGGACTTCAGCTCGGCCATCCTCCCTGACATTCTCAGCACCAAACTCTCCCAGCTCACTGTGCCAGCCGTCACCTGCCAGCAGATGACAAACTTCCTTACTGTCAGGAGTCAGCAGGTGAGGCTGGGGAACATCACATCCAGCACACGGATTATCAGCATTGGCACCCCCCAGGAGTCTGCTCTTCTCCCTCTACACCAATGACTGCACCTCAGGAGACCCATCTGTTGAATTCCTGAAGTTTGCCGACGACACAACGGTCATCGGCCTCATCCGGGATGGTGATGAATCGGCCTACAGACGGAAGGTGGATCAGCTGGCTCTCTGGTGCAGTAAGAACAACCTTGAGCTTAACACGCTCAAAACTGGGGAGATGATCGTGGTCTTCAGGAGGAGGCCCATCACCCGACTCAACAGCCCTGTGTCTGCTGTGGAATCCTTCAGGTTTCTGGGATCCATTATATTCTAAGACCTAAAGTGGGATCCTAACACAGACATCATTATCAAGAAGGCCCAGCAGAGGATGTATTTCCTGCGCCAGCTTAGGAAGCCCAACCTGCCTAAGGAGCTGCTGATCCACTTCTACACAGCCATCGTCCAGTCTGTCCTCTGCACGTCCATCACTGTCTGGTTTGGATCTGCCACCACAAAGGACAGGAGCAGACTACAACGGACAGGTAGGACTGCAGAAAAGATCATTGGTACCAACCCCTCCGTTCATGACTTATACTTTTCCAGAGTCAGGAAACGGGCAGAAAACATTACTGCAGACCCATCTCACCCTGGACACAACCTGTTCCAGCTTCTGCCCTCTGGTAGGCGCTACCAAGCACTGTACGCCAAAACCAAAAAGCCTCAGGAGCAGTTTCTTTCCACAAGCCATCACTCTGATGAACAGCTGATACCCACAGTGTCATGTTGTGGGTAGCAGGGGAAGGGGGACCAAAAATGCAGGTTGGCGGGCAAACACAGGATAATTTATTGAAAAAAACAACAGAAGCAATCCACAAGGGAATAAACAGTTCAAAACTCCAAGGGAAAATACAAAAATCCAAAACGCAAAAATCCACAGGGGTCCAGGGAAAAAGGGCAAGGAAAAGACAGGACTAACACACAGGGAAGAACTTACAGGAAATACGGGAACAGGGAGCAAGACGAGGTACCAACAGGCAGACAAACTAGAAGGATCTGACAAGAAACAAGGGAAGCACAGACATTAAATACACAAGGTAACGAGGTAATGAGAGGCAGGTGACAAGAGGGCAGGGAATCAGGTGAAAAACATCCGGTAATCACAAGAGGGGGAGGCAAAAACACAAGGAAGGCCAAAATAATCCCAAACGAAAACCCCAAACCACAACAGTGTCAGGTTCAAATCTGTGCAATAACCCAGTAACACTGTCTCTAAACAGCACCTGTTTACTGGTTCCATTTATTATTCCACTTATTTACTATTTACTCACCATTCCCATTCTCATATCTCACTTATTATTTGTTATTTATTCATCATTCTTATTCCCTATTCCAGAGCTGTTCATAATGTTTATACGCCTACTGTTCATATTGTCATATAATAACATAATACTATTTATCCCAGTATCCTTTGCACTATGCTCCATATTTAAATAATTTTTATGGCACTCTTCATTGCTCTCATGCCTCTTTATGGTTTCTGTTTAGAATATATACATTAGTGTGTGTATATATTAGTGTATATTATTTGGTTGTTTTGTATGTGTAAGCGCATTGTGAGGAACGATGTTCCAAAGTAAAATTCCTCGTGTCCTCATACCTGGAAAATAAATTCTGATGTTGTGGACGCTCGCTTACCCTTGCTCACAGTATTGACAGCATGTGTTGTGGTTGAATAAAGAGAAGATGTGCAGAGACGTCTTGGTTAATTTATGGTCGATCCTGCGTCAAGGCAACATACTAAACCCTCAGTCAAACTGTTATGAACATGCTGATATTGTTTTATGTACTGAATTACTGAATTGTTTTAAATAACACTGTTTGGGGGTGAGGGGAAATCACTCACGCAGAGCCTACCGTAATTGTAAGAATATACGCCCTAAGAGAATTTGAAAGAGAGTCATATAATACGTCCATGTTTTCAATCCGTTCGTGGTCCGTTTGTGGGTCTTCTTGTGCGTGTGTTGTGCCGTTTCGTGCTCATATATATTTGTGTCGTGCTGGCAGTACTGCGGCTGAGATGCGGAGGAGGAGTTTTAGATCACTTCCTCTCAGTTGACGTTCAGCTCTGGACTCTCCATGCTTCCGACGAGCGGGCTCAAATAATAGGAAGAATACCGTTATCCGAAAGAATGTTTTTCAGAACGAAGACATATGATCTTTTGATCGTTTGTATTACAATATAAGGAATAACCGAGTACCCGTGTAGTCATATTTTGGCCTTGTTTTTTTTCTCCTTTTGTCCTCTATTTAACTGCAAACGGCAGTCTGATCAAAGCCCACAGTCATACGGAATGTGGTACAGAAGTGATTTAGAAGATGGATACGAATCGAATAAAACAGGTGAGACGATTTGGGATGACAAGATGATGCCTGACTTGCGAACTCTAGATCCAGTGATTCTGTTTTTAAAGGCCAAGATAAGCGACAGTACAGCAGCTAGCACAGGCGACCTTTTTTCTATTATGCTGTGAAGTGCTACAAGGCTACAATGAGGTGTGTAATGGTTTATTGCTGTAGAAGAGTAAGCAACAGCAACTGAGATTAGTGAAGGTATTACACCTATTCGACCTAAGCGAGTTAATAATCAGCCAGGTTGATGTGGTTGAAATTAATACAAAATCATTATCAGTATTAATCATTATTTAAATAAGCTTGGCATATATAACAGTATAGAACATCTAGCCTATGTAAGAAAAGAAAATCAAATTGATGACGTAAGTAAAGCCTTCCCCTGATAAAGTGCCATCATACAGTACAAAACCCTCATGTGTGAAGCTTAACTAATTTTTTAAGTTTTCACTACTGCCTTGAATCATTTATTTGGGGAACATACATTTGTAAATCAATGTGATGGCAATAATGTAAGATGTTATACACCTACTCATCCCGGAGGTGGTCAGGGGGGAGCCACCTGGGCCTGGCATGATCCTGACAACAGGGGGAAATGCACAAGTAAAAATGAATTGCAGATAATAAAAAAGCAGTCTTACACAGTCTTACCTAGATCTAAAAAGATTAGTGGATTAATCGATCAATCAGTCTACAGAAAATGTATTGTTTTAAAAAAGCAGAAACTTCACAGGTTCCATCTTCTCAAATGTATTTGCTAGGGACATCGGTCATAGTTTTGGTTTTGGAAAACCAAAACAAGACTTTTGATTGTATCTTCATTGGCACTCAACTATATCAGAACATAAAATGTTTCTTGCCTTCTGTGAGTATAACTCAATCAAACATTGGCAAGTGGCCCACCTGATAACCCCAATCTTTTTGTTGCATATAAACTGTGTAACAGCCTTTTAAAAATTGTTGTTTTAGGCTCCAGTGGTGGCGGTTCTCTAGGATGGGTCCCTGGCCACGAATCAGCCTGGCACAGCAACCCACCTGGCCCTGGGAACAGTATCTCTGGTGGGCGCCGACACAGCACAGTGTCTGACAGTGGTGACACTGGAATTGGCACTTACTGCTCTGACAGCGTGGAAGGTAGGATGTCCCGAAAAAAATATTCTGCATCATTTGTCTCTTTTTAAAGTTGATTTATGAACACCTAAGATTGATTTAGGGTAAAAAGATAGGTCAAAGTAACTTCAAAGAGTCTTTTCAGCTCTCCTGGTATGAAGTGCTGTGACAAAGAAAATGTATTGCTGGCCATGCCTCTTGATGTAACCATCTCAGGGATGTTATAAATTATTATTATTATTATTATTATTATTATTATTATTATAAATAAATAGACAATTTTTATGATGTAGGCCGAAAATGAGCTTTCCCTTCTTTGAAAGACCAGCAGCCGCCACTGCAGCAGTAGTAGAGTTGATGATCAGTTTTGGGATTATTATAAAAGAACTGATTTTGCTAAAATTTGCACTGCACAAAAAACTCCTTTTTATTGTTACTCAAACTAAGCTGCATGTTTGTTTTAAGGTGAATTGTAGTTTAAGTTTAATAAGAAAATATTAGAAAAATGTCTCAAACTGAGTCAAAACTAAGAGGCTATTGCTTTGACTAGTATCTTTCTAGTTTGGCTACAGTTTTGATCGGGTCTAAAACGTAACTGTAAATATCAGAGTAACATCATATTGCTACTATCTCCATCTCTACATCAGAAGGGGTAACCAAGGCAACCGGGACTTCTCTGCTGGGCACCCTGCAAACCAGTCTGCAGGCGTTTGATAGTGAGCTGGGTTGCCTCCGTGCCTGTGTCGGTAACCAGCGAGTTTTAGGGAGCTGTGGGTTCCTTTTGCAGGGACTTGGCTGGATCCCGGAGTGCCGTTGCTATTCATCCAGCATTCCGGGATCCAGCCAAGTCTCTTGTTCTGTGTGCTATTCTGGCAGCCACATTTATGTGCCTCATGCAACAGTTGATAAAACAACAACATGAGAGCCACCATCTATAACACTTCTGTGAGCACTTAATGCCTACTTAGTATCACATTTACAATGTTGGGTTTCCTGTGCCTTTTAAATAATGTATAATAAGGTAAAACACATAACTCTAATAAAGCAGGTTTTGTAATAATCAATCAATACAAACAGCACAGAACACAGTTGCCGCAGCATAATAAATACCAAACTGGCATAAGGAAGGAAAATAAGCTTTACTGCAAATGACATGATGCCAGTGCAGAGCTCATTTTATAGTCATGTGGACTCACCTCCAGCAATCTAGAAATCATTTAATGTACCTTTTGGCAGTTGCATTCTTCTCACGTTTTTAGTTCTTGAATATACTGAGTTTCTGCATTTTGAACAAAAGGAAAATCCTTCATACTTTAAATGTTAATTGTATAGGAGCTAATGAAATATAATATGTTCACAAATATGCTTGTGTTGATGACAATGATGTCTGACAACAATTCTTTAAAATTTGCATTGTTCTTATGGTCTCTTTGGCATGTTATGTCTTACAGACGACTCCAGTTCCAGTACCACACCTTTGTCTTTCCAGCCACTGTACGAGCATCTCATGGGCCAGGATGATATTGCCACCCCTGTTGTCCACGCCATGCTGTCTCCATCTTCCTCACCCTATACCAGTTTTAGAAAGATAGCCACACCGAGCAGCGCAGGTCGCTGGAGCAGGTCTTGCCAGCTGCTTATGCCAGACATGTCTCCCCTGGGTGCACCAAGCTGCCTGGATATGAAGGACCATCAGCCCATCCGGAGGTGGTCCTCTCTCACCAAGTTGTCATCTGGGGCTGATAAGAGCTTCACTCGGACGTCAGTCGATCAGTACAACCCAGATTCACAAGGCTCCCTGGACAGAAGTCTGCTACATGGGTACAGAAAACAACCTCATGGTTCAAACTGGGACCTTTATTTACCTATATCTTCCTCCATGCTCTGCAATACCTTGCTGCAGCAATCACCAGGTGCTGGCCCCTGCTACCGATACAACCACAGCAGTAGATCTAATGGTTTGGAAACAGATCTGTCCTTTTCCTCAGCTCTGTCATCATCCGTAAAACACAACGGTTTAGACATGAACTGTAGTGCTTCATCAGAAGCTAAACTGGTTCGGGGAGGTGCACAGGTTTATGGCCTCAGCTTACCCAACCAAGCAAACTCACTGGGTCATCAGACTGATAGAGACTCCCCGATTCAGCCTGCAGTTCGCACCCAGATGTGGCTGACTGACCAGATGGAGTACAGGCCCAAAGTAGAGGGTGGAGGCCAACCTGGTCAAATCAGTGCTACTGGAACAGAGGGCTGTGGTGGAGATGGGCCCTTGTCATGTCAACAGGGACATCAGCAGGAACTAGGGCTTAACCAGGTAAGAGGAGTATAACCATAAGCATGTTTGTATGAGTAGGCAGAAGAAAAAGAGAAAAAAAGCGAGGGGATGAAATAGTAATCCAAGGTTGGCAGAAGGATGTAAAGGATTGATGGAGCAAGAAGGTATATCTTCAAAAAGGATATATGTATTACATGCACAATTCACCTGACTTTAAAATCCAGAATCAATTGATAATAATAAATAATAAAGTAACTGGAATTTACTGGTTATGAAATAAATAAATGAAATAAATATAAGCAGTAGTATATGAATAAGTGAATGAATAAAAGAAATAAACTTTGAAATAAATAAATAAATGCTTTACATTTATTTCGACATTTCTGTCTCCATATTTTAATAAGGTAGAAGGTCCTAGCCTCTACCGTAGCTAGATTCGGGTCCACTACTTTTGCCGTACGGTGAGACATTGCACGGAGAGGCAGCAGATGACAGCAGCTCTCCACTGCTTCCTGTTATATTCACAGTAATATTTTCCTCATTGGTTATACGTTATTTCACCCAAAATCCATCATTCACTATTAATTAGACTGTTCATTTTCATGACTCGCATGACATGGATAAACTGCTGGTGGTTGCTATTGCTAAACCCACTGAGCTAGCATGTTGTTTGTGTGTATGGACATGAATATTCAGGTTTGGAGGCTTATCCCGTGTTGGATTCGGGTCGGGAGATACTCTAGCCATAGATGTAAACCCTATAGAGTTCGGGATCGTTTCATTATGTCGCAATGCATTGTGGGAATCACGGTACGGAAGTAGGTAATTGAAATTGTAATGTTGGTCATTTGATAATTAGGTTTTATTTATGTTAGTTTAGGAACTGCATTGTGAACTGCTGTAATCAGTCTCACGATCGACAGGCATCGACTCCTGATAAATCCTGTTAGTTTTCACCATTTTCCTACTTGGAAAAAGACGCAGTAAGACTGGTGTCTGAAATTATAGAGAGGCGTCAGATGGCTTAGGTCGCCGCTGTACGGAGGAAAACCATCACATTCCACAATATTTCCATAAAGCAAAATATATGCTTGTTTGCTCATGGCACTTTCACAAAGGTAAGGTATTATTATCAAAGCTAGATCTTGTTGCCTCCATTAGCATTAGCTGCAATACTAACTGCTAACTGATATTTTCATTTTCATGTACATTTAATGTATTCATTAAGCAGTAACTAAAGTTCTGCTGTTCTGCTGCTGTGTTCTTCTGCTTTGCTGTGTTTTGGGAGCAAGCTATTAAATATAAAAATGACTGTGTAGCTGTTAGCCAAATCAGCATATCAATCCTCGAAACAGTGGATTATTGCACGTGAGTGAGTAATTACTTCTAAAGTGTAACAAACCCGCATAGACAAGCTATCATGCTTCATAGCTCACAGAATCGGACGTGTGTGTCACCACTGATGCTTGGTTAACGTTAATGTTACCTTAGTGCGAGCGATTGTTTTCTTCACGATTACTTTTTTTTACGGTCCATAACTCTTTCTATTCCTTAGTGCCAGTCGGCTATATTGGCCTGCTACGCTAATATTTAGAAGCCGTGGCGTACCACTAAAATGGTTGCCGCTACCACAATGCTCCTATCCATAACACCTACGCCCAAGCTCTATAAGCAATATTACACAAGAGGGTGTGATTTAACATTAGCACAGCAGTGATGCGGCCAGCACCGAGGTCCGTAACTAAAGTGCGAATCCCCGTGAATGCAATGTGTGTGTGATTTGTAATGTTCAAATACATAATTTGTTTGGTTTATGTCATTTAGTTTTGCATTTTTCATTAGTTTTTATTTTTATTGTTTTGATTCAGTTTTAGTTTAGTTTACATTAGTTTTTAAAGCAGGTTTGCTAGTTTAGTTTTTAGCTTTTGAAAATGTTTAATTTTAGTTTAGTTTTATTAGTTTTAGTGTTAGTTTAAGTGTAAGTCTTTTTTTGTAATTTGGGTTATACTTCAAGGACAAGATTCTAAAAATGTCAAAATACTACAAAAACGTATTGTGTAATAATAACTCACCAAAACATCATACAATTTTTGAAATAGGTATTTAACAATAACACCAGTATATACAATGTACATATGGGCTCAAGATACAAGACGCTGCAGTAAAGTGCAAAATGTGTAAGTGACGTGTGCCAGGAATTAAACCTAATAGCCAACCGACTAAAGAAGACATATATGAACAGCATGGATTCAACCCATTTTTTTCAAGCGTTTCATAACACTATAGAGTAAGCTAATATCCACAACAGTATTACAGTTTTTCTCAACCCCTTTAGTATATTTCATTAACATTTGAAAAACAATAAATGCATTTATGTATCTCTCAAATGTAAATCTGAATGTCAGTGAACATGTGCAGAATGACAAGTCCTTGTGTCATTGTTCACACACAGTCAATACGTTTAGCATTTTGTACAGTATTTTCTGATATAAACTATGGCTAAGAAAGTTTCATTCACATTGAACACCAGGGGGCCCTATAAATGCAAACAAACTGCAAGAGATATAGAGCAAATCAGGCTATACATGACTAAATGTTTTTCCAATCAACACAAAGCGCAAATCAAGATTTGAGCTTGGAATCGCTTCGCTTGCGGCTTCATTAGCAATTGTTTTGGTGTTGGTCATCTTTTCTTAATTGCTGTGAGCTGGACTGAGCTACATATCACACTGAACTGAAAATAAATGTTTTTGACAAATCAGTTGTAGGCATTTTAAACAAAGTGCACTGTTTGTCCAATCATTGTCAAAGCTAGTAGGATGTGTTTTATAATGACGTTGGACCACATGTGTGAAATTACTTTGAAGTCGCTATTGAGAAAAAAAGTCTGAACCTGCGAATTGGCGCTTGCGGCTATATTTTTTATTTTATTTTAGTTATTTTTGCCAAACAGACATTACATTTTTAGTTTTAGTAAGTTATAGTTTTAGTTAACGATTATAACCTTGATTGTACACTCTACTGTATGTGTTTAAGTGCCTGTGTTTATGTATGTTTACAGATGCTGATAGGGGCCTCCCTTCCTGTCAAAACTCTGGTGAAGGTTAAAGAAGGGCTGCTGAGACAGCGAGAACTGGAGATAGAAAGGTATTGTGGGACACACTCACTAACACTTAGAGCTGCCCTGACACTTCCGCTAACATTATTCTTTTTTAATTTAATTTAGTCTCACTCTGTTCAGACCAAAGTGCTTCCTTTTACTTTTAGTTTGTATGTACTATACTATTACAGATACAGATAAAGCCATCAATAATTTCCATGCTGGAGCCCTGGCAGATCTGTGACTGGTCCTTGGTGGGACTGGCCTTGGCTGGAATGGCTGGAATGACTGTGATGACGTTAACGCTAGTGATGTCCAAATGAAGCTTCATGAAGCATTCTTTTATTTTCTGAACCCAATAGATGGTGTTCTCTGTTTAATAAAGGGTTGAAAACACATTGAATTGCCATTCCTTGAGCCTTTTTCCTAAAACCATTTAGTTGCATCAACACATACAACTAATGGTTCATGAAGCTTAATTTGGAAATCAATAGGGGTGGGAATCTCTGGGCACCTCACGATTTGATTTGATTCCAATTCGAT
Source organism: Percina caprodes (assembly GCA_013375575.1). Taxonomy (NCBI): domain Eukaryota; kingdom Metazoa; phylum Chordata; class Actinopteri; order Perciformes; family Percidae; genus Percina; species Percina caprodes. The sequence goes on from JABXJD010001970.1 coordinate 65,266, forward strand.
TCTAAACCAATTATCAATGCATCTCGATATAAGAAGCCAACCCTTGATTAGCTTCTTAGAACATGAAACATGAGGTGGTCTTTCCACAAGGGGGAACCGTGATTATAAACACAAGTGTTTACTGGCCTGAAATCTGCTGTTCTTATTATATTTAATGTGTATGAGAGTGTGCATACTTATATCATGATTAGCCGGTCATGAAAATATGCTGAAATGTGTTCTGAAACCCTGATAGGCTACAGATTGTTATTACAGAAGGAAGAAGTGAGATGATGATGAAAAGAGACACGTCTATAGTTTCTGATTATACTGATCTATTCCGCCTGTGAAAGCTGTGTTATTTACCAGAACTGCAAAAAGTAATAGATTAAGAGCAGTGTTTCCCAAACTTTCAGTAATAACAGTGAGTGTGGCATGTCAGCAGTTGACTGGCTGCAGCAGGACAGGCCAGGTCAAACTGACACGATTTTCACACAAAGAGAGAATAACGATGTAGGGCATATTAGGTTTGCTGAATTCATAACAAGACACAAATAATTATAATTTTGACGTAAACAGTGTTTTACAAAGTTTATAAGCTTTACCCCTAACCTAACAATTCACTAATTGTGTAATTTTTAAGGGAGTCTTGGAACTAGTGAGCCTTACATGTGGACCGTTGGATCAGTTAGATCAGGGATTCTCAAGGACAGGGCTGTACCTGGTCTCTGCTCCACTCATCCAAAACACTCATTAGCATTATAGTGTCACTAATGCACCATCCTGCAACAGATCTCCCAGCACCCTCTGGAGAGTGCAACACTCGAGTGCAGTAACCAGCGCATGCTCTTACGTGAGAA